>JAFBJU010000996.1:1176056-1306557 GCA_016785305.1 Colistium nudipinnis | reverse complement strand
TTTTGGGGACTTTTTTGTCTTCCAAAATGTGAAAAAAAACACCTTACTATAGCCTTACCTTCGGCCCAAAAATTCAAAATTTTCAAACATGTCAAAAACACTTGATACTCGCACAGCAGCATCGGCAGGGCATTAAAATAGGGTTGGTGCAAAAATAAAGTGAAAAAAGTGTAAAGATCCTACTTTTTGGGGGCTTTTTTGTCTTCCAAAATGTGAAAAAAACGGCTTACCTTCGGCCCAAAAATTCAAAACTTTTTAAAATGGCGAAAACACTCGAAACTCGCACAGCAGCATTGGCAGTCTCAAAATACGCTTTTACCTTTTTCACTTTATTTTCGCACCTTCCTCATTTTTAGGCCCTGCCGATGTTACTGGGCGAGTTTTGAGAGTTTTTAAATTTTTACTCCTTGGCCGACATTAGGCTATAGGAAGGCGTTTTTTTGTCAATGTTTTTAATTTTTAACGCCATGGTTTATTATGACTTTTTCCACTTTATTTTGTAACCACCCTGTTTTAAGACCCCTCCGATGTTACTATGCGAGTTTCCAGAGTTTTGAAATGTTTGACTTTTTGGCCGACATGGGTTTTTTGTCAACTTTTATAATTTTTGTGATTTTCCAAATGAATGTTGTTTTTTGACATTTTTGGGCCTCTTATATATTTTCGCGTTGCCCACGTTGCTATGCATATTTTTTGAACAACATACTCTAGTATGACTTTTTTGTCAAACTTTGGCTGACAAGCTATACTGAAGTTTTCTTATTTTTCACCTCCACCATGTTTGAAGTGTTTTTATTTATTTATTTTTACCTTTTTGATGAATTTTGGACCAAATACTATACTAAGAAAAAATGCTGGAATTTGGAATGGCATAATATTCTATGCCTTTTTTGGGTCATACTACACTTTGATATTTTGATGAATTTTCAGTGGCAAATTATTCTTTCACGTAATAGGTCAGATTTTTTATGGCATTCTTAACTATGACTATTTTGACACATCCCCAGCCACTCACACACACAGGACATCAAGAAAACAAACAAATAGGCATTCACCCTAAGGTTTCTTACTGAGAGAATATAATTACCCTTTTTTTGTGGGCTCAAGGCTGAAGGATTACTTTAGGCTTTGTGGGGCCACCAAGACACTTAGTGTGCAAATGTCTTACGGAGGTCAAGTTTGGACAACTGCCCCATGAATAACAACCTTTTGAGAATGAGGGACCTTGTTCAGTGAAAGTAAGTGAGAGAGAAAGAGAAGCAGAGCACTGAAAGCATCAGTGGAAAGTTGGTGTCACAGTCTAACAGCGTGTTGACAGATGCCAGCAATGACCTTGTTGACTGTAAAAACCAAACCTATACCTGGGACTGACTGCCCAACTGCTGGGCAGCTGCAGAATGGAACAGACGGTATTTTGAAGGAAACTGCATAGCAGGAGAGCCCATAAACACGTGTCACTGTGTCACCACTCGTGATCATGCCATGCAAAATTTGTGTGTTCTTCTATTGCAGATTACAACAGCAGCGACCAGAAAACAGCATGCAGAAGGCATGAGCTCTACGTCAGCTTCCGAGAGCTGGGCTGGCAGGTAGCGAACACTTTACTGTTTTTCAGATCCAAACAGGTCCTCGTATACATGTGGGGAAACCCCGTAGGCCTCATCAGGGCTCGTCGGCTAAAGCTAAAAATAATATTTGTGTCGTCAAAATTGTTCCATAGATGATCAATATACCAAAGAGACACGCATCTACTGTGTCTATCTACCAGGCAGACACAGACAGGCAAACAGCCAGCCAGAGAGAGAGAGAGAGAGAAAGAGCTGAATCCTCATTTCCTAAAGAAATAAAGGCACAGTCCTTTTACAGTTACACAACGACCGCCACTGACGCCCGGATTTCATTTTAATTGCCAGCATTTTAAAATAAAGCTATAGTCCCAGAGCTCTAGAGAATGTCGAGAGAAAATGCCGGATTGTTTTCATCTGTTGCGCCTGTGCCGCTTTCTGTTTGTGACGTATCCAAGGACTGGATCATTGCTCCCGAAGGCTACGCGGCCAACTACTGTGACGGAGAGTGCTCCTTCCCCCTCAATGCCCACATGAACGCCACCAACCACGCCATCGTACAGACACTGGTAAGACCAAATCCCAGGGATCGACCACAATCATAAATACAGTACAATCATAAGTCACTATGCACCGGTGCCGCAATGGCTTTGTTAAGTACGTATAATATCAAGTTCTCACGTGAAACCACCAGTCCACAAGTGGATCCAAAATGAGGCGCCTACTTTGAGAGGGTTTCAAGTGTTTCCTATGTATTTCAGGTACACCTGATGAATCCGGAGAACGTGCCCAAGCCATGCTGCGCCCCCACCAAGCTCCACGCCATCTCAGTGCTCTACTTCGATGACAACTCTAACGTCATACTGAAGAAGTACAAGAACATGGTGGTGCGGGCCTGTGGCTGCCACTGACACCATCGAGGACCAATGATGCCTGTTTTGGGGGAAGAACAAAAAAAAAAAAAAAAAAAGGAGAGGAGAAATGGGTTGGCAACGGGCTGCGACTGCGCCAGCCGCTCCTGAGCGAGGTCGAGCTCCAGTAGGTACTTTTCTGCAGAAACCCTGCCGCCTGCAAGGAATGTTCAATTCCATTCATCCTGGACGGCTGGCGATGACGCGACGACAAGAACAATGAATAATATCACATCCTACAAGTAAGTGTCGTCTATTGGCAACTTCACCTCACTCCAGTGTTGAGTCACCAGGCGGTCTGTCACCACCGTTTACCGGCTTGGGAGTGGAGTCTTTCTCTCACGGGTCTGCAAGTGAACGAATGCGTGTGTTTGATGGAGGGGTGTCTGTCTGAGGATGATGTGTGGATGGAAGTGTGTGTGTGTGTGTGTGTGTATGAATGAATGAATGAATGCCTAAGGGGCAAAACTGAACTGTTGATGGGGCCAGGCCTAGCGCTGCTTTCATTCACGCATAGATTATATCGAAGATTGGGTGATCACAGCACTGAAAAGCAACAGTAGTCGGTTCAAATGACAGAGAACATAGTGCGAGTCTTCGGTGCAAACGTTAACTCGCTCTCACTGAGTGTATGTGGCGTCGGATTCGGCCGTTCCACATTTCCTTGCTCTTATCCAGACGCGCGTTTTAATTCCGAGGCTTATTTGTCCGGCTAAAAATATGACCTGGACAGAAGCAACGTGACCGCGTGCTATTTCAGTCGCGGACCTCTCCAACTATTCACCCGGTGTCAATATTTGCTGGGCTCACGCCGCACTGCGATCCGCCGTGCCCGTTCCAACTGCTGGTGCGTGTTCTGGCCAAACTGATGTTTTCCTCCAAAGAGCAGAAGACTACAGCCTTATCCCTGTGACACACCACAAATGGCCATTTCCATGTTGCTGTACTCACAAAGTTAACAAACCGTACAGCTCGGGGGGGGGGGGACATTTCGCTTAAGTTAAAACCGGCCGACAGAACAGTGTCCGTGCCAGCTTTCTGAAATTAGCCCTTTGCTTTTTCCAACCCTGAGGGTCAAATTATGAGGTGTGCGCGCGTGTGTCCAGTGGCAACAATCTCCCCTATTGAACATGTTACTGTGAGCTTTGAGTTACATAGTCTTTTAGAGAGCATATGTTAAATAAAAACTAATACAGATACAAATCAAAGTACCTTACATGACTAACCAACTATAAATTACAAAATATACCTCTGGTAAGCTGCTGTTTACATTTGTGATCATGTTTAGACTGTTTGTTGTAAATACTTGTACATTCTCAGCTTATTTATTGCACCTTTTATTAAAAAGATAAAAATCACATACCTTAATAACAAAGACAGATGCAAAGACAGAATATACAAACTTATTTTTGAAAAATTTATTATGAAATCTCATGTTACAATTGCCATTATTTACTCTTTTTGTACAAAATCCATGGGTGGTGCACAACCCACTCCCCAGGAAAAAAAAAAAAAAAAAAAATCGAGTTTTTTTGTTTCCCCCCCCCCCTCAGACCATGTGCTATCCATAAAAAACTTTTACTGACAAAAATTACTGCTGTCTCCGACTGTTTGTGTACCTGGTTTAGACAAGAAATGTTACCCTGGACTGTGCAGCACTACTCTCTTGCCAGGGTCAAAGTGGAATTGGACTTGTGGATGCAGGTTACTACACCACGGTACATCACTGTGCTGCAAATACCGTCTGAAATCAATGTTTTACTAATTCAGTGAGTTGGATTATGAATGATGCTTATTTGTCCTAACATTTCAACCAGCAGTTAAAAATCAGACTAACTACCCGTGTAGCAGTTTCAGGTGAGGTGCTTCTAGCAAACATTCCTAAACACATTAACGATCATAAAAGTGTTCAGCCAAAGAAGAGCTCCGACAAAGTAAATAGTGCCACCAGGAGCTGTGAGTAAGCAGCAACTTCTGATGCAACACCAAACTCACACTTCCACTCCAGCTCCACCTGCTGGTTCCCAGCACCTAATGGGAACCTGGCCCACTAAAACAAATCCAGGGCAAAAACCCTTCACTCTTACATTTAGTGATATTAGGCATTACGATAAGAGGGGGGATTTTACACAAAGCTGCGTCTAATGAATTTTTCTGGCTGAACAAAATAATGAATCGGAAGCAGCAGTAACTCTTAAAAAAAAAGGTTCAGTAAAAGCGTCATGGAGCGACATGGTCCTGGCCTGAGACGCTGAGAGTGAAGTCAGACTAACCATTATAGCATGGATATGAGGTACCCTCAACCTCAACTCAAAAATCACATTTCATAGATGCACGCTCCCAAAACCCCTTGAATGACAGTACCGTAACATTAATGGCTCATAATTTAACAACAGATTCCATGTAGAAAATTTGCAATAATAACATTTTTTTAAAAAAAAGGTTGCCCAAGGTCAGAAACGATAGATTTCAAACAAGACATTTAGCATTACTTCATTCGCAGACCCAGACAACACAACAATACTCTCCATATTAGGAGACCTGGGGTTTGGCAACAGCTATGATGAATACATTTGCATCCGAAAAATCCTGGAGAAAAATAACTGACCCCCCTCAGTCTGCCATTGGTTGTTTCCTGTCTGACCTGAGTGGAAACGCATAAAGGGCTAGCTGACTATCGTATGAGAGAGAGAGCGAGATGGAGTGTGGTGTCCTACTGAAATGCGGTGTGGGCGCTGATTTTACCATTTCTACAGCTCGTCTCTCACGTGCTTCATCACAAAGCTGTGCAGGCTCTCCAGGTCCCGCCCGCCATGATGCTCGTCGCCCTGGTTCCCTGCCCTGAAGATGATCAATGTGGGGTAACCTCTTACCTGGATCGAGAGAACACAAAAAACGACGTTATTCATTTTGCCAGCTCACACACAGAAAGAAATGACCATGGTTTGAAAACTCTTGGACAAAATTCGGGACGACATTCTGTAGTGTGAACTTGTTGGTCAAATAGGGAAAGACATACTATACTAGGACGTTTATGGTCGAATTTTGGACAACAGATTATAATATGACGTGACATAACATTCTATGACATGAGCATCATCGTGGATGTTTACTAATGTACCAAACTTGAATTTTCAAAGATTATATTCAATGGAAAAAAGATTGTAAGCACAATACTGATATCTTTACTAAACCCATGCTTAGAACAGCATCAGTTTCAGTCAGTGTGGTGCAGAGTTCCATTAAGTGAGGCAGCATGAAGAGGCATTCATGCTGCCACACATTCACCTGCATGCACATCAGAGGTTCAATTTCACTGCAACTTTTTTTGAACCTGACAATACAAGTGGTTATCGGTGTGTAAGAGGGCTAATAATACCCTTGCACAAAAAAGGACAAAGTTGAAAAACCCTCGTTTTGGCCGTGTGATGTACAATTTAGAAAGCAAGGCCTCCATAGACTTACCGAATACTTGTTGCAGATTGTGCGCTCAACAGTGCAGTCCACTTTGGCTATCTTGACATCAGTGAGGCCAGGAAACTCCTTCTTGGAAAGATCCTCCCACGTTGGAACAAGATTCTTACAGTGGCCGCACCTAGAGAGCAGGATAATAAAGCAATTACATAATTTCTACTGACAGGAAAATTGCGGAGGGAATGTCATTTTAAGGTTTGTCGAAACTTAAGATTTAGTCTCTTGACATTTATTATAAATTCTTGAGGAATCAAAGCTTTTGCAAATCGTTCCACTACTCATTGCATTATTATTGTATGCTGCCAATATTTTCTCAAAACGTGCCAGTAAACTGCCCAAATCCAGTTGGAATAGCCGTTTCATTGAAATTCCACTTCTTCCCAAAACACTGATCTTACCATGGAGCATAGAATTTGATGAAGGTGAAGCCCTTGGCCACGGACTCATCAAAATTGTCCTCGGTCAGGACCAGCACGCTGGACTGTGGCCAGGAAAAGAGCAGAAACAATTAAGTGGATTGATCAAATTTCACAAAGGGACACTTTCTCTCAAGTGTGCTTGGCCTCAAAACTAAGCTGAGCTGGCAACAGCAATGGCAAAAGATGAATGTCGCATACAGGAAACAAGACCATTATGGTGAGTTGTTTTGTATTTATACAATGCCATACCGTAGCCTAACATGCCATAACACGACAGTTCGGTTCAAATGCCCGACATGGTCGGAAGAAGAGGATTTCTCGTGAAGTTACTGCCACCCCGCCTTACCTCCTCTTTGGCTGGCTCATCAGCGGGGATCTCGTTTGCTTTTTGTTCATCACTTGGCTCCTCCTCTCGCTCCTCAACAACAGCAGCCTTCAGCTGATTGTCAACAAAGTCTTTCAAAGAGTCCAAGTCTCTTTTTCCTTTGAACTGTTCGGCCTACAATGAGGCAGACACAGACACAAGCATTTATGCGGGAGCCATCAATAGTAATAATGCTCGTTGCAACAACAACGTTTTTGCAGAACTCTGCATGCAATTGCAATACATTCCAACTAATTACAGGTACATCTTCTTATCAACGCTGAACAAAACGCATTGTGACGACATTGGCAGTGAGGCCGACAGAGGCAGATCATGGCCAAGGACTGAGCCAAATGATTGTGCATGCAGAGCAAACTTCCATACCTTCTGGCCATTGTTGAAGAAGAGCAGCGTGGGATATCCCCGAACACCATTGTCAGAACACACCTCATAGTGCTGAGTGCAGTCGACCTACACAACAAATACATGAACACGGGTTAATAAAATGAAATGATAAAAACATTTTAAATCTGTGAACATTTGCTTGTGAAAAGTTGTCTCTTATGAATTCACTGCTTCTTGGAGAAAACATGTCCTGCTCGGAAAATGTGTAGTTTGCATAAAAAAAATAAAAAAAAAATCAAGAAAAGTAATTCACAAAAAAGACTTAAAAGGTCCATTACGAAAGACCTGTGTACACTGCTCTATAAAATGTGCATGTATGATTATCTTAGTCATCTTAGTCGAGTCATTTGGTACCGGGCCGCACAGAAATAATTTATATTATTTGCATTTGATTGATTATCAGAATCATAAAAAAAAAATACTAATCTCTTCCAATAACATCCACCTGTGCCTCTTGAGAAGTGTTGTTTATATTTTTTTATGCCGGTCTTATTATCTTATTCATCGTATCTATACACCACACCTTGGAGGCAAGTCCACCACAATATTGTTTTACATTAAACCAGTCCGTGGCACTAAAAGTGCCGCTGCTGTTAAGGACCCACCTTCCCGATCTTGACATCATCAGAGTGCTCAAAGGTAGTGGCCAGCTGTTCCCACGTTGGGGCCATGGCTTTGCAGTGGCCGCACCATGGAGCAAAGAACTTTACAAAATGAGAGCCTGAAACAAGAGGAGAAATGTCGATTAAGAAAAATATATTATAAGAAAAGATTATGGAAAAAACATAACGCACTTGTGCACAATTATGTATTGAACATGTGTTGAGCCTCATATACTAAAAAATATATGCGATCAATTACGTGTTTATGCTAGCTCTGTTGCCAAAATATGAAGGTGGGGTGTATAGACAATGTTTTAAGAGTCATATCCTGCCACTTCGTGACATTTTTTTCTCCAAAAGATCATTTACTTATCTTAAAAACCAAAACGCTCAACTTCTATAGAACTGGAGAACCGTCAGATAATTAGCAATTTGGATAATTCCTGAAGTTACTGTCTGACTATTCAGAATACCAGTGACAGAAGGCAAGAGTTTCAGTTGGTATGCGTTTAACGATGTTGTATATTGTGATTGAAGTATTTGTGTTGAACTGTCAGTTATGTAAATGAAGGCAGTGAAGTGTTTCCATTCAACATATAAGCGAAGCACACACTACCACACTATCCAGTGTACCTGAAACTGAAAGTACATATAAGTAATGGAAACAAATCTGAAAGAGTTTATCTATTAAAACAGGTTACCTGTCTAATTACACAAGGTGAAGTTATTCATTCATTTTCCACGCTTACGTTTTTACAACAGTAATTAAATGAAGCATTAAATAGTATATGGTACACTAGAGCTTTACCTTTAGCTATATGAGTCTTAAAGTTGAGAGCAGTGAGCTCATACATGCCCTGTTTGGGCTCTGGGGCTTTGGGAGGCTCCAGTTCAGTCTCTGGTTCCTATACAACATACAAGAACAAACAATAATGAACAACACTGTGCATGCATTGTAAGGCTCACTACTTTGGCAACTTTGGGTTATATGTGACTTAACAACTCACTGATGGCTGCTCCTGGAGTGTCTTCAGCATCCATGTCTCCAGAGACTGAAGATCCCTAGGGCCCTGGTACTTAACTGCATCCTGATCTGGCTTATACAACTTGAGCCTTAACAGAAAACATAAACAAAAAATCGAATTGAATGAATTGTAGTGTAACAGAGTGACAATTCAAGTCAAACCTTACACAAAAAATGTATTCAAAATCAATGACCCATGCATGCACAAACAATTGACTTTATTACATCCGACATAGTTCCTGACAACTCTACTTACACAAGTTTTGTAAAACATTACAGTGACTGCTGTGTTGGCATACACACTTTGGCTGTAAGCAAGAGTCAAGATTTAGGGCAAGTCATTAAGATACTTGGACAATGTTTTACTAAATGCAGGTAAATGTGTCACTTCTGATGACAGCTAATGAAAAAGAATGTTGACTTGCATAATATGATTTTTTTTGGTCGAAATGTCAACTGGAGAATCATTCTTCATAAAACAATCTGTTTTTGTTGAACAACCAAACTGTCTGAATGTATCTAAATTGAAACTAAGGTCATAAAATGCTTAAACTGGGGTGACTTACGTGGGGTAGCCTCTAATCCCATGTACATTGGAACAGAATTTGGTGTCCTGGACGCAGTCCACTTTCACCACATACACCTGAGGCTCATCCATGCTGTTGTATTTGTCTGCCAGTTCATTCCATGCTGGCTGTAATCTCTGGCAATGGCCACACCTGGACAGAACATTCGTTATATTTGTTTAACATACAGACTGTTAATCTTGACGTGTTTACATATCCTGGTATGGTAGAATACATCGTTTGCCCAAATTAAACCGTGATCCCAGTTAAAATCCATTACTTACACTACACTGACTACAATTGCAGGGAAATTAACTAATACATTCATTATAGCCTTTGTGATAAGACAAACACCAAGAAGCAGAGAAAATTGGCCCACATGTGTTGTCCTTACTTCAGTCATCTGAAAAATCCATTGTTCCTGCCTGTTCCCCATTTGTTATGCTTTGCTTCTATGATAGTGTGGCTTCTGAAAGAGCGATTAAATATGCATGGCTGGGGGGAATTGAGGCGAGTTAACGTCACAGAGTTATAGAGGCAAAAAATGTCAGTATTGTGACATAATGATAATCATTATCTACTCAAACACATTACTGTTCATGTAGAGTTGTTTGTTTTTTGTTTTTAATCCCTTATAGAGGATTGGACTCTATATATTTTTATTTTCCTCAATAAAGTATTTGAAGCAGGAGAGCACTGTATGAAACTCAGAGTTTACATAATTCCCTATCTTTGATTAGGCAAAACTTTGGTACTAGATAAACTTGTTGATGCCTGTGGGATACCCATAACCTGTGATCAGGCTGGAAAGGGCTTCCAATAACATCTTCATATTGATTCTGAAGTTTATCGACTTATCAATTTTTCGTTAATTCTTACACATCTATTTTGGAACCCCTGACATATTGTCGGTCAATCATTGCGTGCCACGTAAGCACACAGCTTCCCAAACTTAACACTTTAAAGACCGACTTATCACAATGCCTAACGGTGTTGTTTCTGCTCTACGAGCAACATTTATTAGGCATGTTCTACTTAATTTCAACATAAAACAAATTGTTATCACTGATATTAAAATAGCTAGTCTGTTAATCACAGTGAGTGGCTATGCTAGTTAGCAGCTAAGCTAAGCGATTAAATAACGGGACTATGTTGCCAACTAGCTTACATGCTAACCAGCTTTCTTACTGAAGAATGCAACTTTAAGGGGCAGTTATTATTTGTTATATGCATACGGTGGACATATTTGGAAGAACCCACGGTTAGTTGCTGCACACGTAATCAACGCCAGCTGTGAAAAAGTTTGTGTCGGTGACTGTTCACTTACCACGGGGCGTAAAACATGACAAAGTGCGGTGCGGTGGGCACCGCCTCGTTGAACATGTCCACCGTGTACGAGTGCTTGGCGTGCTCATCTTCTTCTGCTTCCACGTCGCAGAACACAGTGGAGACTATCAACGAAAAAACATAAATACAACACAACAGGGAGGGTGTGCAATTCAGTGCAGGAGTCATGGTGAATCTCTGTGGGTCGGTGGACAGCGGCTGGTGTAGTGGAAGAAAGAGCGAATCGCAGCGACCACGCCCCCCTGGCAGCAATAGGTTGGTGCGTTACTGCGTTACTCTGGATTGGCCACGATCATGGAGCGTGCTCAGTGCGGATGTTACGTAGGTCGGTGGCGGAAAGCCTGAAGTAGGTGCCGGTCTGCAAGGACTACGGAAGCCTGTGCGGTTAAACTTCAGTAGAGAGGAGTAACGCACACATTTGATTCACTAAGACTACACAATGCTCACCTTCACGTGACAAAAAATAAAAATAAATAAATCGTTATCTATGTAAAATCATGCTGCAACTGATCTCCAGGACACATGAGAGTGTCTCTACATATAGCTTGTGCATGCTGGGTGACCTCACGCCCCGCTGGTGTGGTCTTGTTTGGACTTCAACATTATTTACCTGCAATGCAGCTGAGGGGTAAAAAGATGCAACATCTTATGAGGTGCTCTTCGCTCCAGCAGGTTAATATGATAGATTGGTTCTCATCATAGCCCATTCACAAAACCCTGGGCCGGCATCCTGCCCCTGTTGTCCTAGGCATGTTATTATGAGATAACCAGTGCCAAGGTGAAATCTCAAACATATCGTCTGGGATGACATCCTATAAAAAACAAAAATAAATATGAATATTGTGTAAACAACTTGGAGTCACGAAAAGACGGCGAGATCTATCTATGTTTGACCAGAGTAAGTGTAACGTAAACTGTACATAGCCTAATAAAAGAGTAACAAATGTATTTATTATTTTTAATGTTAAACACATTAGCTTATGAGATTATTTGGTGCACCGTTGGTTTCCTTCACCAGTGATCACATATGAGAATATGAGTCTAACTCCTCATCACAACCAGGGAATAGTTTTAAATGTAATTTATTAAATATATTTCACTGGTTAAAGATTTTCTTGTATAGGGGCTTGATAGTATAAAGCATACACAATATATTCCCATGATTTAGTGTGTTTGCGCGTTTCTTTTCCCAGACTTCCAAGTAACTGCTTGCTTCCTGGATTACCCGCTCTTTGGCAAGTCCTTTTCTTTTCCTTTCCTCTTTTAATATAGTCATGATTTCATGAAACCAAATATGTACAGTATTTCCCTTTAATCACCCCCCCTTCCCTTTCATCTGGACAACAGGAAGAGTGGGAAGAGGGACCGAGGAGGTTACGGCATGGAAACCGAGGTGTCGCCTAGAGCAGGGCTATGGTAACACTTTTCCAGACTGTCAGAGCTCTTTCATAAAACCGGGCCTTCTTGAATGTCTATATTCTAAAAGTGGGTGAAAATGATCTTACCATGCACAGCCAGTGTCTGAAGTAACACGTACATGTGTTACAGACAGGGGTGTTTATGTACTCTGTGTATGTCTGGATGTGTGTGTGTGTGTCTGTCAGTGCTTTTGAGGCAGCTAGTGTTGGGAGATATCTGGCTGTTCCCTAGACAACCATTAAAATTCTTCTGTTTGACACACACACACACACACTCACGCACGCACGCACGCACGCACGCACACACTTTTGTCAACAGGGAGTAAAGTCTTTCAGTGGCAAAGTAATATACTTGTAAGAGACTTGCTCACAGAGATAGATGATGCTACAATGACCCAATGGCTGACAAGAGACGATCTTTAACCTGTGGCTGTAAAAATTCCAACGTTCTTTCACGTCGCAAAACTTTGTGTAATTCTCTACCTTTTGACCGTGACCTCAATTACACAGAGCAAGCTAGACAAAAACAACCTCTCAATCTTAATATTTTCTCAAGAACGCCACAGGGTCAGAGAAAGTGGTTAGTGGTAAGTTGGTATTCTAAGGGGGGGAGTTACAGGATAAGATGGATAGCACTCTTGTGTCTGTATGTCCAATCAAACCTCTGCTTAGCATAACACTTAGAGATGGTAAAATAATGATAGCTTCTCAGACAGTAGTTAACATTGTGTCTTGTTCATTTAATCTATAGGAAAACACATTCTTAAAAAAAATGATTAGCTGCTAAGAGAGCCATAGCCAAACATCTGATGAGTGTTGGAGAATAGCCTAATCCACCTGTACGTAGCAGTGAGTGAGAGTACCCACACACACTCACAATCACATCATGACATCCACTCGTGACTCACAGTTCTCACGTGCTGCTCACTCTGTTAAATAGTAAGGCATTCCTAGTTATAGTTGTTTTGCTTGTCTTTTGCACATGATAAAAGTCATTTACTCACAGGCCAGTGTCATGGTTACCGTGGCAACCAATAACCTCACATTGCTATTTAATCTCAACATGCCATAGAGCTGTGATAAATATGACCAAATTTCTGCCGACACATTTTTTTTTCCTCTGGTGAAGTGGAGGTCACATATTTGAGGGTGTCTGCTGGTTACCCATTGTTGATGGATAGGCACCTTGCCAGGCCAACTACAGTATTGTGTAATACGAAAAAAAAGAGAGATTTATGGATCATGGAGGACTGAGGGCATTCTGTGTATTTTCTTAATTGCCTGAAGTAAGTGGGCGGGTTGAAACTTAAGAGACAGGGAATAACAGTGTGAATACTAAACCAAGTCATACCAATATAAGAATTGTTTTGAGGAGTTTTAGCTCAGTGAGAGAGAGCAATGATTAAAATCCCTGAGGCTCTGTAAAAAAAAAAATCATAGAGTGGTGTCTATGGCCTAGCCTAAAGTTAAAGAGCCTCAGACGTGCTGTCGGACAAGAGCACCACGATCCCCTTCCCGCCCTCGGTCTCCGTTACATTCTCCACAATGTGCCGAATCAAAAAGAGCTCCGTGCATTTCGACATTTTCTTCGCCCGCCAAAAAAATCACCACAGAAACATTAACATTCCAATGCATTTAAATAACTACTTGACTTGTGCGTGTCCTCCTATTATGCATACATTATTTCTATTTTTGTGATTTTATGATTTACATGCTGCTGTAAAAGCAAACATGTAAAGCGAAAGACTATAAAGCTATAGACAGTAGTGGTCTGCTAACCACCACATGCCATTTGATCTTACTTGACCAAAAGACGCGTGGGTACCTCAGTTGTGTCGAAGGGTGGGGATTCTAGTTTCCGTGAAAGTGTGGGTGATGCAGCCCCCGGAACACCCACGGGCACAACGCGCCTGTTTACAGCAGTCTCGGAATCCAAAGCCAGACTTGTTTCCATTACGAATAGAGAGACGAGTATCATATCCGGGACACAGGATGTGACCAACAGAGGAGAACCAATGTCATTTGCAGACAGCTTACTGGAGCCAATTCAGCAGGCACCTGTGATGGGAAAAGACAGAGGAGAAAGGACTCTCCCACATATTTGGAAGAATCCCAGAAAAAAACATTCAGAGAGTGGAAATTGGAAAGTGCCTTGTCTTTTCATTGGTTGGCTAAAACAGGGCGAGATGAACTTAGTGTAAGAGAGAAGTGAAATAAGTGAAGAAAGCAAGGTAAAAAAAAAAAGAAAAAAAAAAGGCTAATATTAAGACGTTTGAGGAAAGGAAAGAAAGGGTTTGTATTATTGAAGAGTTGAGGAAGAATGATATGGGATGGTTGTGTTGGCTGTGGATTACCTTGACAACTCTGAATCCAAAGTGTTATGTTCTACTGCTTCCTGTCGGATACAATTCAATGGAATGTAAAATGCAATAGAAAATGGGAAACAATGTCATCGTTCCAACAAAACTACAGCAACTCAATCGGCCACAGCATTTAAAAAAGAATTGTTGATTTTCATGCTGATGCAAACCTTTGTATATCTGTGTAGAAGGACATGTTTTTTAATGTTACCTTTTATTCCAATGACAGACAGTATTGGTCTGTTGATCAGTTTGCCCATAACTCATGCGTGGTTGTACATGAATTGTCTTGACAAAAACATGAAAGATTATCATGAACTTTTGCACAGGCATTTGTGTTACCCTCAGGGTGGCTTGTACTCTATACTTAATTTCCCCAAATATTAGTTTCAACATAGTGCTTATAATAGAGAAGTGGTTAATAGGTATCTTATGGCACTTCTGTTCTATGAGGTGCAAATCAGAACAAATGGGAATAATGGGAAAATCACAAAACAAAACAGCCAATTGCAAAACGAAACAGAAAAGCACAAAACAAAACCGAAAAGCACAAAACAAAACAGCAAATAACATTAATGTCTCTATATATAACCATATATATGGCCACTACAGGCCTCTGCTGTTTACGTTTGCTGTGAATAAGGTAAGGCTTGCAAAGATGCTGGGGTCAAAGGTTGAATATGTACTTTCCGTTTACAGGTGGCTAATGGTGACTATACTGATCATATTGAAGTTGTAGGCAGGCCTGAGACTCGGGATATCACTTACCCTTTCTTTTCGTGTCTATGCCAGAAAGTAGCACAGCACCGCACTTTGTTGAACATTCAAACATGACAGACTTCACAGGTGGTGACAGGACCCGACTCGACTGAGAGGCTGCCTTTCACAGATGCCTCTTGGTCCCGTGCCATCGCTGTAAAAGCCCCGCTTCCTGCTGGTAAAACCATCAGGGCAAGAGTTGTGAGCAAGTCATTAAAATGCTACCATCACCTCGTGTACATCTGAAAAAGAAAACAACATTTTTCACACGTTCGATCGACATACGACGACATGATTCAAGTTATTTATCCGAGAATGTTTTTTTTCTTGCATGCACAGTGCATCTGCAGGTTTGAAGCTATAAGGGAAAAAAAGGTGGGAGGCCAAAGTGATATTTACGCAGAAACATTTCTGTGAGGCATAAATACCGTCAATAACCAGCGCCGCTTTACTTTTCCTGAGCAACATGCATACGGCCCGGTACCTGCTGCTTCCCAGGTGTCAGGGTTTGTTTATATTTTCTCTCGTTTAAAAAAAACTAAAAACGAGACAGATGCTGTCACCCACTCACGAGCTCTCGCGCTGGCTCTCATGGAAAAAGTAAAAAAGAGGCCCAGCCTCGTTGAGGTCAGGCTGACACTGCCAGCGAGAGGTGGCCAAGTCACAAAACAGATGTTTGCTGTTTTTCTAAGGATGATTTGTCTCTCCGCTCAACATCGGTCCAAGCAAAACCCGGGTCCCTTTAACAGAGTCCAGTGGTAAAGTGGGCAGACGACGATATGCGAACCAGGTGCTTCATTGTAAACGCGGCTCTTATTGCGCACGCGCTTCAGAAGGTGGTGGCGACTTTATGGCATCGGACAGGTGTCTGCCTTCGTCTCATTGGTCTGTTCTGAAGCAGGTGTGTAATACAATGCTCTGATGGATCACACATAGGAAAGTTGTGCTTATGCGTGTGCTCTCCTGAATGTGTCGTCCTGTGTGAGCACTGTGTGTAAACAGGATTCAAAATGCCTTTCTGTGTGTGTGTGTGTGTGTGTGTCACTGCAGGCTGCACACCGAGCGTCTGCAGAGGCAGTCAGGGACCCGGTAAAGGTCTCTCCACAGAAGCCATTAAGCTGCGCGTCTGTACAAATAATGTGTTTGTATTGGCTGCGCAGCAGCAGCAGCAGGTGCTGGGAGGACCAGGCCCGGAGTCGCTGCACGGCCCGTGTCTGAGGGCCGAGGCCAAGTCATCTTTTCTCCCCGTCTTCTCTTCTCATCATCTCTCGTCTTCCACCTATTTTGTTTTTGTCCCGTTCCACTTTCTTACGGCCCTCAAGGCCGCATTTGGATTTCTCTATAGCTCCCTTCTGCCATTTTGCCTTGATTCTTTTTTTTTGATTTACAAAGGCTCCTATTGTTATATACAGTATTTCATACGTATGCAACATATCTTGAATGGGGACGTTTTCATTGCTCCCTTTCCGAAACAAGCATGCATCATTATGGAGTGTTGCCACGTTAAGAAAATGACGATAACCACGGCGTTGAACAGGCCTACGTTACTGGTCTTTAGGGAGCTGATCAAACACATGCCAAATAGATGTGATGGCCATGCGCAAAGATGAATGCCCGATGTTTTCATCACTTTTGCGCATGTACCCACAGCTGCGTGCACACGAAAACCCCAGGCCTGATAAAACACATCCCATCCAAGCAGCAGATCATAAATCAGAATGATTGCAAATCAGAATGGAAACATGTGCGTGGACCGAGTGCTAACACGATGTCATGACACCCAGAGTATTGGCATGGAGTAGGTGAGTCATCCACTCAGCTCTGGGCCCTTCGCTCTCCGCGAGTCCTTCTCTCTTGGCCTCAAGGTAAAGCCATTATGTCTAAAACACAGCAACAGCACAAGCGGCAGCCCCAACAATGGAAAGCAAAGCCCAGGGCTGTCCCGGGCCCCAGGAAGAGAGTCGCCTTTTATTAAAGTGGTCCACTCCCATGCATTCATCTGCCAAAAGCAAGTCTCTGTGGAAAGCCTCCCCTAAACCAAACATGCACACACGTATAATAAAAAAAAAAAAAAAAAACTAACCCCGTCTCCTCAAAATTACATTAATACACTGATCAGTCCCAACATTAACATTAGTACCTGGTCTTTCTGCCGTGGATGCGTATCCATGGCCCATTCATTCAGTTCAGTTTAAATTATTTGCGGTTTTTCGACTTTCACGCCATGCCCCTGGTGTTTCTTAATGAACGGCCACCCATCAAGGATCCAGTAGCTCTCCGAGCCACGGCAGGGATTTTTTTCAAGGCCAGGATGGAGTGGACAGTCATCATTTTCTTTAACCCACTTGACCAACCAACCTGATGCCCAGTGACGATGGAAAATGACTCCTGCCAGATGCTATAAATACGAATACAACAAAGCCTATTTATTTTTCAAGGCATTTAGGTTTTTGCGCCAACGAAACCGCAGCATGAGATAATTTCAGACTTGTCCGGTAGAGAAAAGAGGGAAAAATCAAGGCCTGTTCGGAGGTATGTGTTCGGCGGTGACGTCAGACATTCCTCCAAAGTCAGGAATCTAGACAATAACAAGCTCTGTTGCTACTGGTGGCCACTGGCCGATGTCAAGCCGTTCTCTCTGAACTCGGGTCTATTGTTTGCCCAGTGATCGGCTGATGAAGGTGTTTGTTGTTGCTGGACTCTAGCTGGTGTTTCTTGGAACATGGGGCCCTAGTATCAACGCCGCCTGACGAAAAACTGGACAGATGCGAAAACATCACAGAGAGTTCGGCTAATTAGACCTTACCACCCTTTGCTGCCAAAAGACGGCAACAGAGTTCGCCTGTTAAACAGAGAAGGCAAATCTGGCCTGGGCCAGTCGTTTTCGAAAGAGGTCATGAAAGGTTTCGCTCTGCAGAGTAAAAAAATAATAATTACATTTTCATTTTCTAAAGTTGCTAGGTTCCGAGACCATCCAGCATGCCTTGCCAGCTTTCCTCACAAAATCATAAATTCATTAATTCGCTTTACTGCAGCTTTTGAAGCTCTCCCTCCCTTACGTAGCAATCCACTAGGTGAATGTTTGCCTCTGCCAAAGAATTCATATTTCGCATTACCAACCAGTAGCCCTCACCACCCCAGCACCCCTGGGGTGTTGTTAAGCCAGGTTATTAACTTCGACGCAGAGTTCCTTTGTTCCGTGGCATATTCATTTTGGAGCCATCAGCAATCGAGTACCAGGGTCCCATCGCGTTGCACAAAAGAAAAGAGAGCCGGGCTCACACAGGCCGAACATTCTCATATAAGCTGCCAGGAAAGTGAGGGAATGACTCCAACACAAAATACTGAAAAAAAAAAAATATATATATATATATTTTTTCTTTCAGTCAAAAGACTTGAAAGGGACGAGGCCAAAGACAAAATATTTGGCAATGCCAAGTTGCTGTCAGCGTAGTAAAACTGTAGCAGTCCTGTGACATCATGTGTGATAATGTTTTTTCTTTGAGTAAGTACTACTAAGAGTGAGTGGACGTATTATTATATTTATCTTTTTTTTTTATTATTAGTACTTTGTGATCTGCACACTGTGCCGTATTAAAATGCAGTACAGGCATCTAAAATATAGTTTAGATGCATTCAACAAGAAAAAAATTAACTCGAAGGCCCTGCCTCGAGCCAAGTTTGTCCTCAGCTGTTGGTGTACCTGGTTTTCCTATTGACTATACATTTGCTGGGGGGTAATTTAATCAACCGCATGCCTGAGTCTGTACCAAAGATTACTTTTTTTTTTCTTAAATAACGTCTTCATTATTTGCACCTTTCATCCCAGTGATTCTGATTCAGTGGATACGGAAAGCTTTTTTTTTTTTTTCCATTGCGGATTGCATTGTCCAACTCACCCTTTATCCCCATCTCTTGCCCAGTGGGGCTCCAGCTGGGTGCTGCCGTTTCCTCCACCATTTATGTTGGCACAGGGAATGGCATCGCCGAGGGCCGGGAGCTCCGCTCGCTCTGCAAAACAGGAAGAACACACTGCTCTCTGATGGACACAGGAGACAAAAAAACATCGGCCGACTGCAGTCCAGGCAGCAGGGTGAGAAAGATAACGCAGGGAGAGATTTCAGCCCGAGCACAAACCCGCCTCTGTCCATGGAGTTATTTTACAGAATTGTATGCTCTGGTCAGTGTTGAGGAAAAGCTTTATTTTACCTTATTACCTCTGTCCAGACACGCCAAATGATCTCAAATACCAGCTAGAAGAAGTCCTTACTTCTACAGTTAGGCATGTATGTATACCATAAAACAGGGGCCCAAATAAGATGAGAATGAATGATTTCCTGGCTTTGGTTGCTTTCCAGCATTAAAAAAAATCATTATAGCGTAAAAATCCCGTACTTTGTGACACAACGTCCAGGACTCTTCACACATGAACTGCAAACACTCGTGTGACTTTAGTGGTGACCTTTGGCGGACTCGGACCAGTGAAAAGGTGGCGTCCCTGGCAGAGGTTAGCCATGTTTCCGTATTGTCAGTCCTCATTAAAAGATGATGGGCAGTCTCCGTGATGGACACTGAGGCGGGGGTCAGGCTCCTGAACATCTGATGGCATGTTTGTGTCCACTTTGATCCAATGTGTTCATCTTTTCGACACCAGACTCCCACACAGGGCAACAGGGCCTTTGCTGGGGTTTGGGAGGTGGCGCAGGGCTGCTCACTGCGAGTGAAATGGAAAAAAAGAGTTTATGGAGAATACAGCAGGGCATTCAGTCACTGCAGCGTTTTTGTTTTTTCTTATTTAGGTCTCGGAGAAACCTTTTTTCTTCAGCTGATGGATGAAGTTAAAAGATGACGACAGGACGTTTGACAGTTCGAAGTGTCTGGACAGTCTGAAAAGAGTGTGTGGAGGGGAATTATGTAAAATGTTTGTCCACGTTAGTCCGAGATGAACTTCTTGTTCTCAGCCATGCCAAGAATGTGCTCGGTGAGCCCACCCATCCATTAACCTGTCCAACAGCCCACCATTGTCTGGAGCAAAAAACAACAACACTTGATTTAAAGTGTTGTTAGTACAAGATTAACCTCTTGGTTCTCGGCTTAAAGGTCTGGAGATGATTTCACTTCTTTCGTGGTTCGTATTACACATTTTCTTGTGAAACATAATGTGTGCTCAATAACTCAAAAAGTGATTATTTAAACTGTACGTAAACACGAAGGCAAAATATAAATGAACTTTTGGATAATTATTCTCTATGCACAGAGCATGACACCACTGAAAACTTTTATGCGTACATGACCAGAAGGAAATTGAAACCAAAAGATGATGGATGCTTTTTTTCCCCCCCCTGTTTAACCAGCAATACAAATATTGGATGTGTGACTCTTTGAGGTGGCAAAGCAAACCAAAAACAGCTGGGGCTGATAATTCAAACCTCATAAACAGTGACTTGAAGTTTATGTCAGAGGGTAAACGTTCTAAACCGAGTAGAGCTGGTGAGGGGAGATTTTTGTTCTGCAGTTCTGCGCTCAGCTTGTTTCTACAGCACTTCCAGCCCAGTTCCTTTCAACTTGAGGCTAATGCACATTTATTATCGGCACCCTTCATGTGGGCACCCAATAAATACCCAGAAATGCTGAAACGGTACAGTTTCCCTGCACAACAATAAAGATGAATCTAATTTAATTTAAATACACACACACATTTTCAGTTTGATGCCCTAAACTGCGACATTGTTAAGCATACTAGTACATATATATATATATATACACATGTATATATATATATATATATATATATATATATATATATATATATATCTATCTCAATGATACTTGTGCAAGTGCAAATCTCTGACGTTTTAGGCTTTTTGTCTTCCAACTATCAATCACAGCCAATATCGTAATTGTACACAGGCAGAAAACAAACCCACATTGTTCATGAAATGTTCATCTAATCAGTGAAAAGCTGTTTGTGGACACTCACAAACCTTCACAAACCTCAACTTATTTTAGGGGTGAAAGCTTGTTATGGTCCAATTTCTTTTCACTGTAGTGGGTGCTGAGTTGTCTGACAGCCTTGGCATGCTCCTCATCCACCTCCTCCTTCAATCTCTGCTGCTCCTTCAGAAATTCTGCCCATTCGTCTTTCAACCGGTCCATGTTCATCTGCAGTTGGGTGCTCTAGAAGGAACACGGTCAAGGGAGCAAAGGTGGGAGAACATTTTGAGCTTGGTCAGGTGACACATGACATTAGTTTCAAAAGGTCAACTTTTACCTCTGCAAGTATACAATAGAAATCAAGGTGCCATGTGGCCCTTAAATTTCTCTTAATTTCCCTTGTGCTACTTAAGCTCTCACATCCCCTCTCTTCATTCACTACACTGACGGTGCTGATGATGTAGGGCAGCGTGTGGGCACTCATTGTAGAGTATGGAGACTGATATTTACCATTAAAGACATGTTGAACATGCATTGTAATAATTGCTAGTATTATCGGCAATCCATTCCAGCTTTATGATAATATGTCACATTATATCCCCCCATGATCTTATCCCTTGGTCAGGGTAGTTTTTACCTGCTGTGCCTCTAGCGCCCTCTGCTGGACTCTGTCTGCCATGTGAATTGCAGCCTCCACTGTGCGAAAATGGAAATATTCACATCAAAGGTGTACTCGGACTCAAACACAACATAGATATTTAAATAGCTTTAACAAGTAGAAAAATAAGCATTATCCTGGGAGACAATATAATCGGTGTGACATAGATAAAATAAAGTAACTATCTTCGTCATTTGTCATGCGTGAAATCATACCATCATGGGAAGTCAAATTATGATGAAGTTATTTGAAACAAAGTGATGTTTCTTACTGTAATCAATTGAATACCCTCCCAGAGGTACTTTGGTGAAGCTCGTTTAATAAACACATTACTGTCGATCAGAAAACCAGTTTTTATCCATGCTGACGTACTGAACGATGTTTAAAACATAATAGTCTTTCCATCTAAATACATGACAACAAATTAAAGATGCGCGTGTGAATCTGTGAGAGGACTTGCATCGTTTGATAGGATTCAACATCATTCCTGGGTTCACACCCTCTGAATTTGCAGGCAGCATTTGCTCATTTGTTTCCACCACCATCTTATTGATATTCTCCAGCAGCCGGCTCTCCCTGTGTCCACGTTTCTCCTGAAGAGTAGAAGAGGAAAGCAAACACATCACTAAAGAACATGCTTTTTAATTGAAATAGGCCAGTATTTGGTTAAGAGATGCATTTTAAATGAGAAAAAAAAAACAATTTCGTGAACAAGAATACAAAATATTCATGTATCCCTGAAGTGTATTGCAAGTATATTAGTAAAATTGCATATTAAAAGTCATTATCTCTCCCTATCAGAAAACATACATCTATTATTTGTTTTAATTGCTTGTAGCACAGGCAGACATAGGTGGAATTTAGAGTTAATGTAAGTCAATGCAGCCATCTATATACTGTTGAGCATCAAACAAAGGCAGAAATCTACAAATAATAGTAAACAATTATGAGACATCTAGTGTAATCATGTTTTCGGGCAGAAGACGGCGTTTGGTTCAGCTCCAGCGTAAAGTGTACATCACCCAAGTGGCACCCGATTAAAAGCAGCGTTGATGTTGTGAACAATGGGTGTGTACAGGTACCTCGAACTCTCTGACAAAGTAGCGGATCTCTGCATTGATGACCGGTCTGTGGTTTAACAGGCGAGACTGGATATCGCCCACATCTGCAGAAGCAACACAAGACATCAACAATCACTTTGCATGCGTTTATCTGTGCGTTATATAGCCATACATGCCAAAACATATATCTTATAAGTATACCTTATAAGATATTCTCATTATGTTAAAGTACTTTTGGAGAAGGATCATATTAATCTGATGGCAAGGTAACAGATCCTTACATAGATTCCAGTGCTAAACTGAGTACAAATACATTTCGATTAGCCTTGTATCGATCTAAACCTAATCAGATCACATGAGCTTAACACACTGATAATGATCGACCATTTTTCTTCACTCACCCTTTGCGATTTTATCCATTATTATGCAGATAAGTCAAAGACAGTTTGTCAAAGACTGGTCTACTGCCGAGCAACTTGCTTAACCAGCTGCTAACTGCTAGTCATTAGCTGACTGTTGTAAGCACTAAGCTAACTGATAATTTACTATCCGTAGAGCAAAATTGCAGAGTAAAACATCCCCTTGTTCACGCAGACGTATTTCTTAATAACGTAGTAGCACGTGCCAGCTGAAGTGAGGAAAATAATGTTATTAACTAAAGCTATCTGTGGTCAGGTGAATGCCAGTCAGCTGACTGACATAACAATGATTACAAGTACTTCCGGGTAAGGACTGAACCACGCGACTGCGTCAGAGGGGTGTCACACTCACACAAGTGAACTGTTTAATTAGTTAACGCAAAATACACGATTCCAACGTACTTTGTCCGAAGCAAAATGCCTAACTGTGTGTACTGTGATACCGTTAAGGTGTACGCGAAGGTGTTGCGCGTGAGAAAAAGAGAACGGGACAGTGTCTCAGAGAGAGAAAGTGGTGGGGACGAAAAATAGGACAGCAGGTGTCAGTGTTGCTCTGTGGTGGAACACCAGGAGCCGGATGGTTTCATACGTCACACTAGTGTTCAACATAAACTCAAACTAAACAAAACGACAATGAACTACTGAAATATACCCATTTAAACATTCACAATAAACTCTAACCAACAGCTCTATTCATGGTTTATTTTGTGTGATGCAAATGTCTGAGCATCATTCATGGCCCTATGTTGTTTCCAATAGAGTCAATTCATTGTACAGCAATGATTGCATGAAAGATGGTCGTGCTAAATATTCCTAATGAAACAAAGGGGTATCGTAACAAACACACTACAAAACTAGACATTTATGAGGAGTTTAAAGGAATGATTGCCTATACTATAGTACTACAGAAGGTAGTAAATGTTTAATGATAATAGGCACTCTATTTAAAAGTCCCTATAGAGAAGGCAAATGATTCCCTTTATGCTGTCCCATATTAGAGGGGGCCTATAAACAGTCACATACATCAAGATATAATTAATAATCATCGAGTGCAGTGTGCTCAATAAACCACATTAAACCACAAGATGGCACTACATTTCCTACATTCATTAAAAAAAAATCTAGTGCAAACTAAACCTTGGATTTGCAAATGCATTTATTACTCTCTATGAAATGCAAAAATATTGGCATAAACATCTTAATGAACACAGCACCTGTGGCAAGAGCAAAGTACATGCATATATTCAGTTAGAGGAGGCACTGTTTGGGGCCAAATAAATGGATATTACTTGTCAAAAGTTTATTTGTGAGTTGTAAATTAGGACTGTCACGCTAAGTTGAGAGAACATCATTATTGTTTGGTTACGATTCACTTTTTGCATCCATCATCATTTTTGATTAGATTACATGATTGATTCGTCGTTGGATCAACCCTTCACTGCAGCCTCCCGTTTATGTGAACAAAGGAACATCTCTAACAACAAAACACATCAGGACACACAAAGATATCTGTGACAAGACCACATGTTATAGTCTTGTTTACTCATGACCTGTTAGGATAAAGACTAAAAACAGAGAATGAGAATGAGAATTCCCTTAAAGAGTCGAATTTAGTCATTACCGTCTTAAAACCAAAGGCAAGCAACATGAACGTTGCTGTTTCGAATATTAAGAAGATGTATTCAAAGGCTAATTTATTAACTTTGGATAAACTGCATATTTCATTGACTATTTTGCAATATCAATCAATTAAAAAAACTGCAGTGTTAGGTTATCATAGCAAGATGATTATACACTGTTATTTAGTATTTTATTTACTTATAGTTAATCAGGTTTTTATTGCATTGTATAGCGTTGTAATTTATCTAGCTTTAACAAAATATATAGATAGATACATTATACGTTTTGGAATCAGTAAATAAAAGCTAAAATTTCGATTAAAATAGGAATTAACTATATTTCATTAATTAAGTTAATAATTAAGTTTTGTTTGTAAACACACTTTACATTATAACTATAATAGCTATTATAAATGGAAAGGTTTTCTTTATTTGAAAAATCATAATAGGGATGAAATGATCCACAACTTCTAAAAGTCTAGTGAATCCTGTGATCTACCAAGTGAATTTTTATTAGACTCCCCTGTAGAGCACAAAGCCTCCGCGGGACACTCTTAAAATGTAATCGATGTTTATAGCTCTGTGTCATTGAATGTAGAAGGTCTGAACCCTATTTAAATTTTTCATTACATCCTTATTCTTATCAGTTTTTATTAAATTTGGTTCATTCATTTTTGGTCCCGCGTCAGTTAAATTCAGCTTATATCCGTTTATTTCTTGATATTTTGAAAGGGAGTTACAATATAGAAACCGTCCCATTTCTACATAACTATCCCATCTGATTTATGTAGTTTTATGAAGTGCCTGCGCTACAAATGAAACAATGAAGTTCAAATTAGGAACACCATTTTTTAATTTAAGGAAACAGATCTATCTAGTACAAACAGATGTTAAGAGGCAAAGATATGTAACACAGTAAGAATAATAAACAGTCAAATTAGGTTCTGAAATTATGCTGTTACTTAGTTTGGTACTGTGTCTTGGAAATGTGAATTATATTAAAAGATTGATGAATGATGAAAAATTTCTCTTAACCACATGAAAATATTTAACACTTAAATTGACCCATATGAATATATTTTTCATGACAATTTTTCTTTCGCTTCTTAACTCTGTCCAGTTCACACGAAACAAAAAACTCATTTGACCCAAATTCTACTCACTGCAGATTCTTTCAGTTGTGTTTCCAAACCATGTTGTTTACGTGCATGTATTTCTACTTGTCGTGCGAGACGTCTGATAATAAGGTTTGTACACAGCATGCAGGACCAAACAGCAGCGTTTGGCCCCTCCTGTGTACATGATCACCAGTATCCAGAGGATGTCCTGCAGCACTTCCACAAATGGTGCTTCGGTGGGAGGTCTGCGAGTGTGGTTTACTAAATATGCCCAATGGCCCTGCAAGCTCGCCCTGGTGACACTCCTGCCTCTGTGTCTCTGCCCTCCCCGGCCTGACCATGCCGCCCCTGTAACGATAACGCTCGCCTCACCCGGTGGATATAATTATTCCGCATTTTGCTGTCTCTCTCTCTCTCTCTCTCTCTCTCTCTCTCTCTCTCTCTCTCTCTCCTGGCTGGGTCTCAACACCAAGGTCCAGGCGGAGGCTGCAGGGGCCGTTGCGTTGTGTTCACAACAACCCTGAACTCAACGCACATTGCACCGTGGCTCCAGACAGGTGTGTGTGTGTGTGTGTGGGGGGGGGGGGGGGGGCATGTGGGGGGGGGGGTGGCAAGGGGGTTTTAAGGAGGGGGAGAAACTTGGTGGATGCCAAGGCCTCTGGGCTGCAGAGGAAGTGGGGGTCACAGGAGAGGACCTTCTGCCCAGTAAGCTACCTAACCTCCTCTGTCTTCAAACGCAGTTTTCATATACACACCCTCTCTCTCTCTCTCTCTCTGTCTCTCTTGGGATGCGAGCAGCTTGTTCTACCCGACTGCATCACTCCCCTGTCCCTGTGCCTGCTCGAGCTGCCGAGCAGCAGAAACCACAAGTACCTCATGAAGGTGGAAGCGTATAGGAGGGAGGTGTAGCCCCAAACAAACATACGTGAGGCCCGTGCACCGGGACTTTACAAGTCACTGGATTGCACGACACTATCCTGCTGTCACTCTGTCCCAAGGCCTGACGGGAAGACACTGTGGCGGCACATGGCTGCCGGCCAGAAATCAACATATGCACTCATCGTCCTGTGCTTTTCAGGGAATGAAGGATTCCGCTACAAAACAGAAAACCTTGTCTCGGTGCTTCTTGTGATGACAGTGAATTTCCCCGTCTTCCTTCCAGCTTGAGATTGACACTCATGCATTCAGGGAGGACTGGAAATATATGCGTGGGTGTACGAGTGTGTGTGTGTTTGTGTGTGTGTGGGAGGAGGCCACAGTGTCAGCTACAATTAGTGTTCATGGTGGGCCCCTACCGCCATTTCGGAGCTCGTCCTGAAGAATGTCGGGAACCACACTGTCATTTCTCCCATGGGGGGCTGTCCCCCTGTCCTCTCCCGTCCCAGCACAGGGAGGAATTGCATCGTTCTCCAAGACAGCTGTGTGGAAGTTGACTGAGGGCAACAGGCTGGGGAGCCTCCAAACCTGTTGCGAAAGAGACTCTCATAAAGTACCAACAACTGAAGTGATGGAGCACTGACCAAAAATATCTCTCTGTTTGTGGTGGGCAGTGTCGCCAACGCACACACGTGCAACTTAAATAACACATGAGCACAAATGCACACATGCTACAAGTTGAACAGGTGAGAAGTTGAGACTGAGAGGTGGAAGCGGAGCGTCAACCCCGGCTCCTCCTGGTGGTTTTTGATGTTCTCCTCGGTTGTGCATGTGTGGGTGTGTGAGCCGGGCGATAGTCGACGTGGGACAGAGCAGGAGAGAAAAGCAAGGAGTAGGAAAAAAAAAAAAGGGGGTCTGCCCTGGGGTTACACGCACACGCAAACGCACACGCTCGCGCACACACACATGCCCAAACGCACGCACACACACACACACACACACACGTCTTGGGCTGTTGTGGCATGTTTGGAGCAGTGCCTTGTCAGATTAGGGCCATGCTGGCTGTGTTTGATGGCCAACCTGGACAGACAAGGCCTGCCAGGCACAAACTACTCAGGCACATGATGTCAGGGCGGGGACGGACACACACACACACACACACACACACACGCACACATACACAAAAATTATCCCGCGCCAGACCAAAGAGACAGATGACACCCAGCATGAAGCTAAAGCCAAATCTGTAAGCGTCCACCGCGATCCAGCTGGCTAGCCCTAGGGTACCTGTCTCTGTGAAGGGGAATCAGCGTCACCCCCGTGAGCTGTCAAATTAGCTCACAGGGCTGGAAATGCTGAAGAGATTTGGCCCCTCGTTGTGGAGCAGCAAAAAAAGTGGGGGGAAGGGTGTATGTAGGGGTGGTATTAAAAACATTTGATTAATTCACCGTCCTGTTGGGAGAAAAGGGTAAACGCACAACAACGAGAATCAGGAAGGGTGGACTTATTAATGTGAACCTGTGGAGGAGGGAGGGCCCTATGATGAATAGACACGGGGCACACGTGTGCGCGTGCGCACACACACACGCACACACATGCGCGCACACACACACACACACACGACACTGCTCGGGCACCAACAAACACAGGCTCACATGCGCATGCATGCCGATACAAGCAAATGCACATTATCAGACAGAGGAAAAAAGCATTATCGCGTGCACACACATATATATATATACGTGCGCAGCCTGCGATGCTCACTCACACATACACAGACTCCCATACATAGTGCCAGGGGCAAGCTTTCAATTACTGCCAGTGCTAAGCAGTCACCTGGGAGAGATGTACCACGTTTGAGTGAAAAGGCATTTCGGCACAAGATTTGTTTTCTTTTTTTCTTTTCTTTAACCTCTTCTTGTCCCAGTTTTAAGACAGCTGTGGATGTCAGGCACAATATCTGCAGTGACATCAAATAAAACGTCCAGTGTTTCCTCCGTGAACGTTCGCTTCAGAGGAAATTAAAAGGGAAAGCGTGCTTGTAACGACCCCCTAAAAGTGTAGCGAGCCGTGAAAAACTCGAGACATATTTAATTAAGCTTGCATGTACTCCAGCCACATGGAGGACGACGTCCAATAAATTCTAAGATATCAAAATATCAACTTTTCCACTTATGTTAAGAGTTACGCTATTCTCACCTTATAGTGAGAGGCTGTACTAAAATCATGTGGGGATAGGGGGGGGGGACCCTCTGGTAAAGTCTCCAAATAAGTACAAAACTGTTTATTATTCTCGCGGTGAATGAATGAAAAGTGCAATAATGCCAGTAAAACCTGAACAGAGTCGTCTTTATCTTTAACTAAAAATCACTTGTTGTTATTTTAAATGCAAAATACGGATCCAGAAAGTAAAGCTTCACTGCCTAGGATTTGTATAGTATCTTAACGTATGACGAGAGATTTATTTCCAAGATTAAGATGATATTAATGAAGTTAAAGAATGCAAACAGGAGAGATGAGCGCCCCTTCGCTCGAAACGCTTATTTCCTTTTGGGGCCTAAATGTCCCCACCATGCTGACACGCTCATAGCCACAGCCGTTGTCCTGTGCGTGGGCTGACATTGACAACTGTGAAGAACTAAAGACTTCAACGACAACAACAGCAACACCGCTCCCTGGTGTACGGGGCAAACGTGCTGACCCCTTTCGGAGAGCCATTCTGCCCTGAGACAGACCAGTGTGTGTCGTATAGTTGTACGCGAGGGTCTAAGATGGAACCTGACAGGAGTTTAGCACTGATCACCGCCCTGGAGAGAGATGGCAGCCCTCGTCCCTAGGGGAGACACTGTCACTCGTGGAGGTTTGTGCACGAGTGTGCGATTGTTCTCTCCTGCTGAGCCTCTTCGGGCTTGCGTTGAAAATAACACCCAAACATATAAAGCCATCATGTCACCCAGGGAATCTGACCATTTTGTTATTCGTGTTCGATCCAATGGCAATCTGGGACACGACACAATACACCCCATGCGACGTGCAGAGATTTGAACCGAGTCCTTGAAATAATATAATAAAATATAACGAGCCTTGAGTCGGGGGTCTTGGCCGTGCTGGAAGTTGAGCTCTTGTAATGGCACCTGCAGTCTTTATTCCACAGGTGCGTTCCAGGGAGGACACTTCCTGTACAAGAAAGATCCGATGAAAATGGCGGCATCCAAAAGTTGCAAAACAAAATATGACAAGACAATCGAAGGGGTAAAGAAGGAAAATGAAAATCCGTGACATGGCCGCTGTCCTACCTTCATTTCAGTGTCAATCTAGTTTTGAACATTGGCCACGAAAGCTTGTAGAACACCAGGATTACCAGGAGATTGGACCGTGTGGATCTCTCTGAAAAGGAATGAATAATTATTAAACTGCAGCTTTTCGCTGGGGTGTCGTGAGCAGGGATGTTGTGTCGTTACGGTTGGGGCGGATTCATGCTCTCCCCATGAAGAAATCACCTGAATGCTGATTACGTGGGTATGTTTTCTCATAGCATGCAACATGTGGAAACAAGGCCAGCACCACTCGACTTGAACACGCCAAAAATGACTTAATATTATGGACTGGCGCTGTGAGGCACTTCTGCACGCCCTTCATCGTTCCCCTCTGTTCTTCTCGCCTCTTTTCTTTTACTCCTCCTTTCCCCTCTGCCGATGTTTGTCCCCGGAGGTTCTCCCTTAATGTCTTTAACTAAACTTCAGCCAGTCTCGACAGTGACAGTGCCCCATAGGAGCACAGTTGAGAGGAGACCAATATGATTGTAATGGAGGGTTTGCGGGCACGGTCTATCACACTGCGTCACCTATAAAATGCACACAACAACCAACTGGCAGGGTGCAAGGCACTTCTGGCTACGGGGATGGAAGCAAAAAAAAAAAAAAAGACGCTCAACTGTTCTATAGACTTAGAAAAAGAGATGCCATAGAGAGAGGGGACATTTTCAATGTTGTCCTCCCGTTGTGTCACTGTCCCCACTGAAGCGTTCGAGAATGTGGTGTCACATTAGCTGAAGGGGGGAATTTTACAGAAAATAAAAGCCCTTGTGGAAAGGTGACATTATCTTATCTCTGTGTCATAATGAAGAACGTGTGCAAGGATCATTTAATAATGGGCCTTCATTCGCAGCGACCACATTCCATTCATGCATGACTGATATGTTCAGATCAAACTGAAATGGATCTAATCTGTATTAATTCATTTTAATGGTTTATCGGATCAGTATCAACAATTTGACACTGTAACGGACAGATCACTGGGTGAAAAGTTTACTACTCGTGTGATGTGCAAAAAAACATCCCAAAATTGACTCAAAATCTCACAACGATGTTAATGAACCTCTCTATATATAATTAGTCGTAGCATTGAACACCTGCTTGATAACAGACCATATAATGTCCATTGCAATGGTGAGACGCGGTGCAAAATGGCATTAAGACAAATAACACACCACATTAACGCCACTGGGCCAACGTTTTTTTTTGTTCTACTTCTATCATGCATCTGTGTACATTATCTCTGTGTGTGTGTGTGTTTGTGTGTGTGTATGCATGAGGGATCATCACATGCGCCTGTCCCCGAGGTCAGGAAATGAATGAAGGCTGTAAAGGGGAGCATGACAGCAGGGAAAGTCACAAGGGGTGTCAGCAAGTGCCGTAAAGAAGGCAAAGTTTCCCCCCTCTGGGTGTACACTTATACGTTTCTGCGAGCGGGACTATAGTGATGATAGTGTACGTACATGTGTAGAAGACTGTGTGTGATAGAATCTGCGTGTGGTTTATCGCTTGCGTTTGTTTGTGTCTGTTTCTCCGACAACGCCGCACACTGGATTCTTTTGTGGAGACCATAAGCACTCTTATCAGCCGCACCGCATTCCTCCGTCCCCTCACTCTTTCTTATGTCTCATCAACAGCATCTTTCATTGCCGGCCCACTCTCCCCACCTTCCTCCCTGAGGCGGGCCTGTGTCTGTGTCTCACTTCAAAGACGGGTGGTTTTGGATCGGTCAGAGTTTGTCAAATGCTGAGGCATTTCAGATAGAAAGATAGTAAACTGTGTGTGTGTGTGGAGTGTGGAGTGTGGAGTGTGTGTGTGTGTGTGTGTGTGTGTGTGTGTGTGTGTGTGTGTGTGTGTGTGTGTGTGTGTGTGTGTGTGTGAGTGTGTGTCAGCAGCACAATGTTAGGAATCAGGAGTTACAGAGATGACTTTGTGTTTTTCCTGTCAAGATGCCGATTTCACGCCACCCTCATTTACGGGTGCTTTTCAAAGGGCCCAGTGATCAGCTGTGTGTCATGTGGTGTTAAATTTAGCCTGAATTAGAAGTTGTTTTTTTTGGTCTTTCCCCTGAGATCAAATATTATAAACATTGCCCTAAAACACACTGCACAAAATCACACAAATGCTCTGGGCCCGTTTGGGCAGGAATTTATCCGTTGTTTAAGGCATACGTTCCCTCTATGACATTTAAACTTATCTCTCCGACTAGGATTTTATTCCCTGACCACCAACCAGTTGGATTGGAGGGTGTGAATCAAGGCCGCTGGCCCTTCACTGTCTATTGTATTGAACAGGGAGGCTGTAATTCACTACATTGGACACCGCCAGGGGAAAAAAAGGACACAAATTGGCCAATTATCGTGCATTTAACCTTTCAGCAATCTGTTTGTCTTCTGTTTATCCATGCCTGTTACTTGTTGAAAAAAAAAAAACACATCGAAGCTTTCCTACTGATTTCATTTTGGATTATGACATCTAAATGGACTTTAATTTCACTTCTGAGTCTAAGAATATCTAATAGTAGACACATCCATAAAGTATGGCTTGAACTGGCTCCTGGATGTCGAGCATTCATAAAAAAAAATTGTTTTAACATTGGTCTGGAAAAATAAAGTTTGGGCCAAGAACTGAAAACCTAAATAAATGCCATAGAAAGAAATATTAGATATACAGTGAAAAATGTAGATACAGAAGTAATCTATCGACGTGCAACAAGCGGGATAGTGTTATTCTTGCCCTCAGAAATATTCAATAAAATATAAATTAAAAGAAGTAATACCATACATATAAGTTTATTCCAAAATACCAAAAGAGTATTTGTGTACTAAAATCCTGGGACTGTTAACTGATTATTGATCATGGACGACTTCTCTTCTTATATCTCGTTTTGTCATAGAACACATACATATACATCAGAAGACCACATGGTTCAGTTTTAAATCTTCATCCTTCTCTTCACTCATCTTTCCCTCCCTTTGCTTTATGTTTTAATGACTCAGCCTTGTTTCTCTGGAGGATGTCATGTGCTGTGTGTGTGTGTGTGTGTGAAAAGCAAGGGAGTGCTGAGAAGCAGCCATTTGGGCAGACTTTGGGTCAGGGGCAATGTTGCTATGTCTATCCATGTGTGTGTGTGTGGGGGCGTGTGTGTGTGTGTGTGTGTGTTTGTGTGTGTTTACGTAGGGCTGTCACTGCCAGATTGCAGCTTCATGCCCTCAGTCCAGTATAAAAGCAGTCAGCAGTGAAGCCACCTTCCTGATACACGCACAAGGAGACTAAAATGTGTTTCTGGTTTATAATCATGTTCCTTCAAAATTAATCATTCAAAGTAGCGTTGACTGGCTGGTTTACCCACTTCAGCCCAAACGATATAATGTACTGCAGCTGTATTGTAGCGGTGTCATTCACCTATTCATAACATCACATAGCACTTTCTACAAAAAAAAAAAAGTGTTTTCCGTATATCAATTCTATGCTTTCATATTTCTGGGGATACAGGTTCAATGGAACTTTCTCGCTTGAGATGGTTTATCTCCTGAATCTTTTAAATCAGACCAATCGTGGCTATGTAATTTACATAGGCATTGCCATCGGAAGTCGGTTTAAATTATTTGTTCTCTCTGAGCTATCCTTTGTTTCTGTGACTCTAATAATCGAAGCCATTGGTGTGTTTTTTACAAGTATTTCCCATTTTCCTATGTCTATTTTAGCATTTATCCATACATTGCAACAAACAATTGAATGCTGAAAATCCAGTTTGTACCATTTTACCACTGTGGGTGGTTTAATTTTAATTCATTACATTTTGATGGTGGTCATGCCATATTAAGTGATTTTAAATGAAAGTGAGGAACCAATTGTCCGTAGATAAAATAAGAGCTTGGAAACAACATTAATACTTTCTAATAAACAGGTATTTTTTTTTTTTTTTTACAGTTTTCCTGCCATAACCACCAGGCAAAACATCTTCCTCCTTGATATGAGACCTTGTTAATGTGCCTTGAAACTGTCATCAGCGCTCTGATTTGTTTTTTCCTCATTAGGGAAATGAGACACGTCACCGAGACAAAGTACTCTGCATTTAACTCCAGGTTTAAATAAATTAGTCATCTCAAATTAAAACCAAATTGTTATATTTATAGAAAAAGATGTTGAATACAAAATTCCCTGTCCTGGTGATGTATGCAGATGAGCTGGAGAAATATGTAAATTAGGAAACTGGGGCTGGGTTTTTTTTGTTTTTTTTCCCATGGAGGTCAAATGACTGAAAATGGCTGAGGGCAATGCTCTCTGCCCCCTGCCCACCCAGGAATCTGTCTGCCATCCTCTCCCTCTCTCCCCGTAAAAAAAAACCTCTACGCTGATTTTACATGCCATCCTCCCCTGTGCTGCACTCGCTCATTTTCTCCTAAGTACACCCCCTTGTCACATGGTTTCAGCCGCAATTACTTTTGGTATCACTTCTCAGTGAGAGGTTCACTGAGTGAACTCGCTTGGAGGCTCCCCATCAGAACCTATTACAGCAGGGGGACAAGCTGAATGACCTGTGGGCTGAGGGTTGGATGGACCCCGAGGGGGGGGGGGGGGGGGGGGGGGGGGGGGGGCATTTAAATAAAGGGACGAAGACTTTGACAAGTCCTTGAATCAACTACAGCCCAATGGACTATAACTATAACATTACACAATTAAGATGTGCGCAATTGTTTCAAAATGTTATGCACTTGTGTGTCGCATTTTTAAACTACTGCTACGGGCCCATTTTGTCAACTCGTTCACCTGAGTGGGTCGATTGCTTTCTTGACGTTTTTTTTTTTTTTTTTTGTGTGCCTCCTTTACCCTTAATTTGTACCCCCAAGGCCTAAACCATAACCCCATGAATGGGTGCATGACCGCACGCTCACACAACACACACACACACACAAGCAAGCAATGTACGCAAGCACGCACGCACGCACTCACACGCGCACACAGACTGCAGCTGAGGTAGATCAAGGAAAGGGTGAGAAGCGATTCAGGCGGCTAATTCCACACTCATCTATGCATGTGTGTGCGTGTCTGTGTGTGTGTGTGTGTGTGTGCGTGCGTGAAAGTGAGACTTACTGTGGATTCTTGTGCAATCTCCTTGCCCCAGGTCACACATATGTACTTTAGCACCTACGTGCCGAATCAGCCACCCATCTCTCTGATTGATGAGCAGAGCGGTTGCATCTCGTAAAAACTCTCGTCTTGCTGCACACCTGGGATCCTTACGCAATCCAAGGTTGGGCTGCGTCTTGCGAGAGGAGTAGAGAGGTGGGAGGAGTAAAAAGTTCAGTAACCATGAACACAAAGACATCTTCAACTAATGTTTGCCTTTTTGCAGAAGATTAAAAAAAAAAAAAAGTTCAGGCCCGGAGTAGGATTCATTTTCAGCCTGGACGTGGCACTGTTCTCTACAACCTCATATTGAGCATCAACACATATTTAAACAAACTCAAAATACTCAATAACTCACGTATTATGTTCACAGTATAACGAAAGACAGCATCATCCCTTTTGACCCGCGTGCGAGTGTGCACGAGTCTTGCATTAACGAACACCGGAGCAGTGCAGTAGTGTCCGGAAGGTATTTCAAGAAGGAAATTGATAGGAATGTTTTGATGGTCTCTCGCACGAAACGATCCTTCCTGTCGATTCCGGGAGCACGGGCTCATCGTGGCCTGGTGTCATCTTCACTGCCAGCGGAAAAATAGACAAAGCGTCTCACACTTGAATTCAACAAAGCGCTTATTTGGAACATACACGTTAGTTGTGAAACGGCAAACTGTTGTACACACCTGCTTTTTTTCCACTTAGGCCGGGAGTTTTTTTTTTTTTTTTTTTGCTCGATACCTCACACGCAGGTGCACCGTGTTCTCGTCGCGGCAATGCAGGAGTCACCGGCGGATGCACCATCACAGTCCTCCAGTTGACTCTGGCGACAAAAGTGCAGGTTAATTCTGTCGAGGCTCCCAGTGGCCCCGAGTCCAAGCCCAACCTCCGAACGGCCCCATAAGTCGTCGCCCCGAGGCACATTGCGGGAGGCTCACGGGGGAAGGCAGATATGGCTGGTGGCACGACCAGGCGCCAAAGACCGTCACAGAGATCCTCAGCGGTGCCACAACCTGCCGTCAGAGGTCAAAAAAGCCCTTTCAGCAGAACCATCAGTCTCATCAGAGCCAGAGAGAACCAGAAGCCACATCGACACCTAAGGCAACATCAGGGTGACTTGTATGACATGTTGAGATGAGGCCTACCGCACTTCCAGAGCAGTAACGGGAAGTCCTGCCACCAGATAAAAACTGTACTGTACTCGCGGAGCATCACTTGTTATTTTGACACCGACACCAGCCAGTGTATTTAAGTTGTGTATGTGCAAATTGCACCAGAAAAAAAACAAACAAAAGAAACGGTTAAAACAACATGATACAATCAAATGCGAGCACATCCCCACTCTCTTAAAAGTTTTGGCACGTACAGCCGTGAAGGACCTCCCACTGCCGTTCACAGTTGCATCCTTGGCTCATAAACTCATGTAATTGCGATAGACAATCAGATGCCATTATTATCGGAGCATGGCACAACTGTCGGGGCGCGTAAGGGGCCGATAAAGCGCCGTCGATAAGTCCTGTCCAAAGTGCTTATCGCGTGGCGACGCGGAAACCCTCGCCGTGGAATGTTCCACCGAATCAGTCAGGGAGACCAGGCCGGTCACCGTCTTGGCCAATGTGGTGGAAGATGGGTTCTCCTCGCCCTGATGTTAAGAATTGATGAAGGGTGGTGGTGTGGGCTCAGCGGGGCTTGTCCCGTCTCGTGTGATTAGTAAACAGGAGGTGACAAAGGTGCCGGGGCCGCGAGGCGACGCGGCTGAGGTCAAACCTAAACGTTTCACTCACTCTTCTCATCAAGTGAAAGCCGCGGCACACTCCTCTTCTAACCGAATCCCACTTTCGGCTCCCTGTAAGACAGAGACTGCATTTCTTTAGGTTATTTACATATTATGTCCAAATCAAGTGAAGTCACCGTACAACACAGGGAAATATAAACTTTTCCAGGGAAGTTAAACTTGTGCTGGGAAAGACAGAGATTACGCCACCGGAGAATCTCAATGATAACCTGACCTCAACGACCTTTGACCTCCCTCTCACCAGGGGGCGGGCTAAATTGCACCGCCATTTGAGCGCCGGGGGCGGAGGCACAGGCAGTAAAGAGAGTGGGTCCCGCGTGACGACGAAGGCCATGGCAGAGGGCCACTCCCGCAGAGGGCCGCTCAATCGGCCTTTAGAATCGGTCGAGGGAAGGTCGTCTCTAATTGGGGCCTCTGTGCTGGCTACCTGCTGTGGCCACGTCACGGCGGCAGAGGAGGCCGACCGGGAGACCGCGCCACCCGAGCATTTTTCATATCCTGCAAAGCAGCGAGCACAGAGAGTTACAACGAAACAAGTCTTTCACAACTCACTAATCGTCGTCTTATACATTAAAGAGCTGGAGAGCGGGATGGTCAATCTATGCGTATCATTTAAATATTGCTGATCATTGAATCAATCTTTTTGATACTCCATAATTCAACAGACTTCAAACAGCAGCATTTGGGCTGAGCATGAGTCGGAGGGCCTGACTGAACAGATACGCAAGTCAGTATTCTAGAGTTCATGAAAACAATGGCAAATTCAACAACTAAACTATTGAAACGATGTAAAAGCAAATGAATAATTGGAGACTCAATTAAAACTCTTAAAATCCGTACTAAATCTTTTTTTTTTTTTTTTTACGTCGGATTAAAAACCCTGAAAATGTAATTTGATATCGTATCGGTGTTCTATCAATGCGCAGTCACAGTTAACGAGGTTTTAACTGATCTCAATTTTCATGGTTTAAATTTTGAAACATTTCTAATTCAAATGAACTACAATCAGCTGCTGGCTCCAACTGATGTAATCCATCCTAATTTGTAACAGATCTATGTTTTCACAGGCACAAGGCATTGGTTTAGTATTTTGGCAAAAAAGGCTCAAAACATGTATTTTTAACCCACGTCTGTTACCATGCCATCGTAACAAACACAAGGGAGCACGGAACAAATTGTCCAGCTGCAGCTTTTGTGGGCAAAACTTGATTATTTACACCTCGGAAATAAGGACAACTGTCTGATGCCGCACATTTGAAGCAGCATTCCAGCTTGAGTGTTAACATAACCATGAGGACAAAGGCGTCTTTAATGGTAGACCGCACCATAAACTGCCTCATCTAGTCACAAGGCTCTCCCAAATGACTCCAAGTCGTTTTTTATCTTGCACATCTTCATAACACTTTCCACAAACACACAGAGAGACGCCTTACGGGCGATCTTAGAACAATGGCTCCGTTTTCTGGCTGGTTGACACAAAATAAAATCTCGGGGAATACAAAAAGTGCACTGGAAAAAAAAAAAAAAAAAGTCTGATGGGTCAGGGGTCATGAGCGGCGTATCCCTTTGATTTATTGGCAAAGAGTAACGTCGACCCTGTTAGTGTGGGGAAATTCAAAAAAACGGGCTGAAATGGGAGGTTTAAACTGAGTGGGATGCAAAAAAAAAAAGAAAAAAAGAACAGAAACATGGTTTGATACATGGGAATTGAAAATGACTGGAAATGGGAAATTTGATGAACTATTGCTCTCATTCCAACTTATTTTCCTCCTGTTGTTTGTGCAACATGACCATCACATTGTCAATGTCGAGGTTCTCTTGCCACTGCCATGACTTGGCCTGTCGATGTATCCTGCCAGCAACAGTAAGGCTTTTTCGGAGGCTCGGGTCATTGTTCACATGTCACAAAAAGATCCCTCTGCCTCTGGGTGCTCTTTTTTTTTTCTTCCCTCCCCTCTCCGTGGCCTCCCTCCCTCCGCTTTTCTTTCTCTCTCCAGTATCCCCGTGGGAGCGCAAGGGTTGAAGTGACACACAGTGGCTGACTGTCGCCCAGGGGGCCCGCGTCCTGGCCTTGGCTGGCTGGATCTGTGTGGCAGCTGGTAAGCCCGCTGCCCTCTCTCTGGCCTGCAGCATCAACAGTGGTGGTAGTGGGACTGATTGGAGCCTCACTCTGCTCTCTGACTCTGCGGCTGACGCTCAACCGCTCACTGCTGCCCACACAACTGGTGAGAAAGTGGAACAGAGAGCGGGGACTCAATCAGGAACACACACACACACACACACACACACACACACACACACACACACACACACACACAGAAGCCGTCCAGTGTAGAGGCTGGGAGTCGGATGTGACGCGGTCCACACAGTCCTGTTAGGGGTGGCAAAGTGAGAGCTCAGACTCATCGGGGCAGAAAGACGACTGTGGACTGTGCAGGAATTGTGCAGGAATTGAACCAGCAACCACATTTATTGGAAGGATGACACTTTTGCTCAAGACATAACCTACTGCCATTTCGGTAGCATCTTCACTGAACCGCCAACACTGCCACGGCATGATCAACGCTTAGGCGCGCTACATTTACAATGGAACCACCTTTTATAAATAGATACACCTTTAACAAGCTAGAATGACTTGCTTTTCACTTCACCACGACCTGTGCAGACAGACTTTGCACGAACAAACAACCTCAGGCTTAACTTTCTTTTCTTTTCATTAGTCCGACAGTGCGGAATCAGGGTTTAGACACCAAACCTCTTATAAATAGTGCTAGTTTGATGGAATATTTGACAAGTTACGATAACTAAGGATCTTCTTGCTTCCACCCCCAAATCTCCTTATATTAACATTTTCAAGCAAATGAAGTGGACAGTATATCCATAAGCCAGAATTCCCCTCAGAGTTTTTGTACCGTAAACACTAGTTTATTCCATTTGAGTTTTTGTTCTTCCCTGATAAAATGTGCGTGTTCACAGTATACAAAGAACAAAGTTAAGGGTAGGACGAGAAAACAAACAAAGGCAGGAATCGAAATAAAAAAACAAGATGCTGTGGTGTGATTATATTCTCGGATTACTTGGAAGTCATTTTTGAAACGGTCGTCTCCAGAGGACAGGAGAGTTGTGACGGGTCAGGCTGAACTGGGTCTGGTCCCGTCTCAGTGATGCCTGCTGGTGTAAATTCTGTTCCTGAGCACAACTACTGGAGGGAGGTGGCGCCGCACGCCGGGGTAGTGCTGCAGGTGGTCGAACCACCGCGTCACATTCATGTATTGCTCCTTCTCCTGGATGGCCAAGTCCACCTGGGCATGAGAAACACATAGGAAGAATCAGCCACTGGACATGACAACCGTTAGTGAGTCCATGGTCTATAATCTTATAATGTTCAGCTATGGCACTCAACCCCTGTAGATGTATTTATTTATTTTTATTTCATGTGTTTCACAATTTCTTTTTCTTTATTAAATGTATATTTTTGCATCCCTTCTATGATATATGGTATATACGAATAATGGTTAAAGTAAATACTAATTACTATCAAAATGTTCACTTCCTGCTTAGAAATATTGCTTTATCTAAATATTTAAACTCTTTGGAATCAAACCAGAGCGGAATGTCCTTGTAAAACAAATGATATTAAAACGTGTTCATTTCTTAATTCTCTGACAATTGGGGATGTGTGCCCACACAGACGACAATCCAGCCTAAACACATCCTATCAGTCAGGTTTAATGTTGGTGTCGTGTTGTTTTTCATGAATTGAACATCAGGAGAGGCTGTGGTTAAGGGCTGGGTGAGCTGACCCCTCATCCCCGAGGTTAAAAGCACACTGATTGCAAACCAAAGTGACGCTCTTCTGCCTGGTGGCGGGGAAGGGCGATCTTCCATCTCTGCCACAACCTCTGACATCTCTCAACATGTGATGTCTCTCTCCCTCCCTCCCTCCAACTCACTTTTTTTTTCTAATCCTGGGAGGCATAACAAACTTACTTGTCCCTGGTATGGGGGCTTAAGACATCACTTTGTACCACATCACTTTTTTTTTTCTTTAAGGAGAAGTGAGAATGTGTCTATAATCTGTGTGTTTATTTCCAACTTGTTCCTGATGCCCGTCGGCCATGTGACTGGTCTAATTGTGTGTTATGCACTGTGACAAATTGCTTATTAAAGTTGTGGTTTGACTGAAGTAAGCGCTGATAGGGATGGAAACGGATGTACGAAGGGATGGGTGGAAGGTTGACTTCTTGGCACATGGTGGCGAAAATGCCACAAAGACACAATAACGTCAATTAAAAGTATCTCTGCATATTAAAATTCCACGGGATATATTATATATATATATATATATATTCAGAAATATTGAAATGAACAACACTATCTGATTATTCAGAACGTATTCAAACTCCACAGAAAACAATATATGTACCATATGTACTTAACTATTAAACATCACGTGAAAAAATGTACGAAGGCCCAACATATCCAGTTTCTTTACCTAAACACAAATAAAAAAAACGATCTCTACATTTTCTTTCGCTGAGTTGTATCAGTTGAAAGTCTTGATACTTTAGCATCAGATTAAAGTTTACGGGATATATGCAGGTGGGAATCTGCAATCTGTAGACATGTAGGAGAAATATGGGATCGAAAAAGTAACTTACCATGAGTGTTTGGATTCCATAGTACATGAGAATATCAGCTAAAGTGAACTGGTTTGCAGCCAAGTACGCTTTGTCTTGAAGATAGATGTTGAGATCCTGAAAGAGACGATTACAAAACAGGAAAGGATTTGTAAACTCACATGGGCTATGGATTAATTGTTTGTGTACCGTGATTTTGTGTTCACACTTTTCAGTCACTTATATTCTTTTGTTCATGACACACTCCACATTGTCATTGCGTCGTCTATGCTACACATAGTCTACAAATAGAAATAAAGACTTCACAAGTAGCGTGAAGTCTGCCACCCTGCACACCACTCCTGTGCAATACTGATATTTTACCTGAAAATATCAATAATATTCATCAATTCAATTAAGCCATGACATTTCTACAGGCTGTGGACAGCACTGTCGGCTGGACATTGAAGCTGAGAACATCAGAGACCTTGGTCATATTAGACTAAAGACTTCACAAGTAGCGTGAAGTCTGCCACCCTGCACACCACTCCTGTGCAATACTGATATTTTACCTGAAAATATCAATAATATTCATCAATTCAATTAAGCCATGACATTTCTACAGGCCAGGCTGTGGACAGCACTGTCGGCTGGACATTGAAGCTGAGAACATCAGAGACCTTGGTCATATTAGGACAAGACTCAGTGTGTGTATAATTTACAGCCTGCCACTATGTACTACACACATGTGCCTCGACTCGGGGTCTTCTCAACTGATGCATTGACTAATCAACTTTTAGGAGACTGCCCTACATTATTTCATGTGGGTCTGTGTCTTGTGCTACGTGAATAGGAAGAATATTTAACCTGAGGGGCTATGGCGTCTCTCCCCATGACTGGCAACTTGGTACAGATGCGCACAAAAAAAAGCCATTTGTTTACTCCACTACAACTCGCGCTTGCAAATCCAATGAAGCCGTCCTAAACTTGTGCTTCTCAGTTCCCGTCTGTGCGTGTTCAAAGTTGTGCATGGAAGTGCTGGTCCCGGGGGACGGGACCATCTTTAGCACTTGTACATTGTGCAAAGGAAACACTCCACGCACACAGAACATCTCGGGGGCAAATGGAGTTATTGTGCGGCAAGAGTGGGTGATGCCAAACAAGGCATGAAGACTGCAGACTTCCTCCCCTCCCGCAATCAGATCTTTGCTTTTATTAGCCTAAAGCCATGGAGCCGAAGCCCAGTCAAGCATCAGTGGCAAGGTTGCTCTGATGCCCCTCACCCGGCACAAGGAGATCCAAATGTGGGTTCTTCTCTACCTGCCCCCACCTGAAATGCGCATTCCCATCACTGGATATACATAAAATAATGTATAAAACAAAGCTTATGGCATTTGTTAAGAGTACAATTGCAGTACAACAGCAATGTGTGAAATATGGAAAGATGGGCAGAAACATTTCTGGGGTATTTTGCCCGATGAATGCAGGTTGAACCAATAAATAAGCCTTACTTTTTTTTTTTTTTTTTTTTATTGTCTTTTCTATTTTTTTTAAGTAAAGGGGGCAAATATTTCTTGTTAAAAAGATGATGATGATGACCCCCGATGATGTGATGGAGTTTAAGATTTTTCCAAAGAGGGAACTGACTCAGATGTAATGAGCTTGTGCATTAGAGGCACTGAATCAGTGATAAAAGTCATGCTCCAAGGCTGCTAATTTGTTTAAGGTGGGGTGACAGACAAAAATTCAGCTTACTTTGGGCTCAAGGCCAAAAAGGCCCGGCTTGTTTACAGTCGCAGAACGAGAGTGACAAGATGTTTATTTCTGAAACAAGTGTAAACTTGAAAACGTATGAATTTCTTATTTGCTTCCTGGGGTGAGAAAGTTTAAGGACTCGCACGGCTGACAGTTTCTATCTCGGGATAATTTAATGGGAGATGACTGGTGTACTTGAAAGAGGAGTGCAAAGGATGGAGCTAAAGCAGCAGGACAGGACAGGACAGGGCGCCAATGGGCACTGTAGCTGAGCTGCTCGGGGCCACTTCCTTCTGTAAGTGGCACCATTAAAATATTTAAGAGGCCTGTCCAGATAACATGCTGCTTCACAGCATGACTCCTCACCCATGCCACAACAGTGTGTTATGCTGACACACACGCACACCCACACACTTCATGCTGACAGAACTGTGCCAAGAGGCGCCTAGCATCCGGCAGACCAATGGCCGACGATCCATTTCATGCTGACTGGCGTCAGGCATATTAAAACATTTTTCTCTGTCTTGTGGGGCCATGTCTCTGAAGGGCAACACATCAGTCTGTGTTCCTAGTCGTATGTGCCTGAGCAAGAACAACAACCACACACACATTGGTGGCTGAGCTGGTGGACAGAGAGAGGGAGAAGTTTTATACAGAGCGAGCTTGGAATAAACTGCTTTAAAATATGGAACAATTATATCTAGAAATATAGTTTAACCTGAAGCGGCAGTTCAATAGCAATTTTAAAGCACCAAGAGAGATTTCCTTGCTATTCAGCTTCTCTACCTTCAGGATGGTCTTGGTGTCATCCTTTGTGCAGCCATTCAGCTTCGTGACTCTGTACTCCAGCCACTGGTGTACCACGGCCCTGCTCTCTGCAGAGTCACCCAACAGCTGGGGGCGCTTGGCCTCTTTCACCAGATGACAGGCGATGGTCGCCAGCCCCACCAGCGGAGGACCATTATTATTCTGTAACACGGGGATCTGTGGGGAGAGGTGAGGCAGAGGGAGGGCATTGAGAAGGAGACTGGTAAAATGAATCGGATTTGAATTCAGCCACAGTTACACGACGGCAGCAAAATGTCCTGTTAATAATTGTACAGCTTCATGAAAAAAAAACAGTCTAATGGATGATTTCATTTGGTTAATAATTCGGATTATTGAATAGATGAATTAACTGAGATTGCTTATGTGGGTTATCGTACAAATTATCATTATAGGGGATGCAAAAACAGTGGTTTTCCACCATTGCCTCCACCAAGCAGACGTTAGTAATATGAGGAAATACATATTTAATAATGATATTCTTCCTTCTGGTGCCTTTAGTCATCAGTACTGAAGATGCAAAACATAAACTCAAAACACTGCTCACGTTACTACTCTGTTCGGAGCATGCGCATAACATGCAGCCGTTTCTATTGTGCTAAGTTATGGAAATAAAGGATCTGTCATCAAATGCATCTGCCTGGATTTCCTCCAACTATAAGCCCAATTAACGAATATAACCACCCGGCTAACAAGTGATATAACATGGTACATATGCCAGGAGAAATGCTTTAATCTTGAAACGCACACGAAAAGCTTGTTAGCAATTACATGCTAGCTAACGTGGCGTGTAACGACAGCTGACATGCTTATTTTCATATAAATAATAACGTTTAAATTCAACAGTAGACAGCACAACAACGTTGCGGCTCTTCACCTTTTTCTCTCCCTGTGTACTGTATTTGTTCGGCTTTTTAAGCTCTAGATATTTCTCCAACGAGGACAGCTCCCGTAGTGCCATGTTTCTGACTGTCGGAAAGGAGGTGGAAGAAGGCACGCCCTGCTCCGCCTCTGATTGGATTAGCTATATAAACTTCCTTAATCCTACCCAATCATCAGTCTATGCCTACACCTAAACCAACCACAGCCAGGGTAGGGTGGGTCTTATTTTCCAGCTTGGGTGTGTGAAGTGTGTGTTTCCTGATTGGTTAAAAATAACTGACTATAGATGTAGCCAATTAAAACATTTAACTTAATGTCATTCTCAACGTTGCATCAGTGAATAAAATAAAATAAAACAGAAGGAAAAGTTGCATAAATAGTAATACTAAAGTAATATTCATAGTAAACATATAATAATATAGTGTGTGCACTTAACTGTTATTTTTAATAATAAAGGATAATAAAAATAAAACAATTTCCTTATTGGGTCACAGAGATTGCTAAAGCCAGTTCTAGCTATCTCGAAGTGGTGGCAGGGTACCAATGGATAAGTGTATCACAGGGCTGAAACAAAGGACATCACACATGGGGAGAACATGCAAATTCCACACAGAACCCACAACCCAGACCCCAGCTGTGTCTTGAGCACAGAGCCTCCTTGCAGTGAAGCACAAGTGTCAACCACCGCGCTACTGTTCCGGCCCTGTTCAGTAAAAAAAAATCCAAGCCACCCAACTGATGCACATGAGAGAAGAAAGAACACATTGAATAGCTGCTTTAGGGTCATCAACCACTTAAATGGAAGTAATCATTTCCAACCTTATTGGTTAAATACAAGGAAGACCTCTAATATATACCAATAGCATTAATGACCCAAGGCCAAAGAGAACAAACCTACACTGTTCTGCTCAGCTTGCAAACATGAGATTATCACAGATAAGGTTTACCAAGTTGTCATCAACACCAAAATACTCCAAAGTTATATGGTTTTTCAGATGATACTGAGCCTGTCCAATGCTGTCACAATTACAACCACATACAAATCATCAAAGTTCACATGATAGGTCATTTGTGAATATCTAGCTAATAAAATATAATGATCATTATCTGTTCAAATACCTGGGTCAACACTGGAATTTCATCCCATAATTCTTATAGTATCAGCAGTTGTGCTACATGTGAACTACATTCATTGATGCTTACTGCATGGCCCATCCACTGCATCCACATAATTTCATTTCATTCCATGCACTTAATATAAAAGAACAGATGATATTTTTAAACCCATTTGTTGTGAAAAAGCTGTCCCAGATAACAAATTAATTATAAGAATGAGTGCACAGACTATCACAAATGATTTTTTTCATCTAACCTCCCATTTTGCTGTTTGTTTATAGGCTCCAGCACGTCATACACTTTTACCCTAGTGGGCCTTCCATAAATGCATGCTTGCAGCATAAAAGTGTGTCTCCCTTAACTAAATGCCTCGAAGCTGCCACATCCTGTCTGTACTCAGGCGGGCTGAAGACAACGATCCCCAGTGCCCACGACTAACTGTAGCCTGTGGGAGTTTTCTCATGCCGATTGTGATACACAATCTGGGGTCACATTAGTAGGGAAATCTACAGTGGGGGTCACTGATAGTGCCGTGGGGCTTCCCAAGGCAGGCAGAGCCATAAACACAGCCTCAGTCCTGGTAGAGAGAGTCTGTAGCTTACAATATGCTGTTACACTGATTTGTCTAGCTAGGATGCAGGGTCACAGCCCGCCTGTCTTCTCTGCTACCTTTCATGACCTGTGAAAGCTGACTGAGTACTGTATTTTAACCACAAATCTGCTCGCAGTAGGAGAGAGGGAAGGATTGGTTTTGAGTAGTCGACATGAACGCTGTCAGCACAGATTGGTGAAATTGCATATTGGTGCTAGGTCGGATCCCCAGTGTAGAGTGAACACGGAGAGGGGGGCCAGACGGCTGGGTGACAGTTAAGGAGTCGTGAGATGACGACAGACAGATGTACTGTACGTGTGCTGCCTGTACCTTTGGATCCCATCAGGTTTCCTATTTCATTTATCTTGTCCAAAGAGGCGTATGTGCGGCTGAGTTGATGAAGACATGAAAACATGCAAATAAAAAGTGAATAGGAAGAAATAACACAGTGGGTTGTTTTGAAATGATGCTGTAAGGATTCTTATTGTAAAAAAAGAAAAAAAAGAAAAGGCAATTAATTTAAAGATAAAATGAGGTTCTTCTTGATTGTAAAACGGTCAAAGAGAAAACATATTTTGTACTATTTTTCCATTCAATCTTAGACTGCAAGTATTTCATTATTCACAACTGGATTCAATTGTTTGAATTGAAGAAGAATAAAAAGGAACGTTAAAAAGAATCACACAATTTCCTACAATTCCAAGGTGGTGTCTTTCAAAGTCTTGTTTCGTCCCAAAAACAATAAAATGCATAAATTAAAAAAATAATGAAAAAAATAAAAATAAATCCAGCAAATATGCAAATCAGTTATTAAAAGAAGTTGCTATTTATTCTCTCTCGAGTGACTCATTGATGACTGGTTCAGCTCTGGTTTTAATGCCTCTATTTTGAAAACTCTGACAAATCTCAGCAACATGATTCTCATTCATTTCCAAGCCAAACCTACTATACAGTGAGTCACTTTCAGCTAGTATAGTGTATGACTAGTGGTAGTCTGCACAGTGTGTCTTTTGGCTCGGGAGATGCTGGCTCCTGTAGTGGAGGAGAGTCAGAGGATGCCAGCAATGTTGGACCTCCAGGTGGGCCCTTTGGGCCTTCATGACGACAATAGCGAGGGGATTATAGGAACCACCCTGCTGCTCCATGCAGACACAGGCACCCACGGGCTAAGAACAGCACTCCATCACCCACAAACACACGCATGCACGCATGCAAATGAGCGAATGTTCAAATTTCTTTACGAGGGGGATGGAAGGGCTGGATGAACCAGTGACAGGGGCGGAGTGTTGACACTGACATCGTGGCATTTCATGTCTCTCCCTTAACATTTATACACGCGATTAGCATTGGAAGGCACACTCATGCAGTGTGTATGTGTTTGTGCATGTGTGCGCGCACGCCTGTGTGTGTGTGTGTGTGTGTAGAAGGAGGTTGGTGGAATCTCCCCGGAGACAAACGAATGAGTAATAAAGACAGTTTTCTCCATTTCCTCCTCCTTTGCTTACATGCCAACCCACAAGGCTGTGGGACATGCTGGGGGACACGGTACCAGCTCACAACAAACCCTGTCCCTGCCTCCCATCCAGCAGCAGTCACTTAGGACTATTAATTACCGCTCTGAATTTCCTCCTCCTTACCCGTAGTCATCCGTGTCCCCCTCAGACAAACAACCTCGGTGGGAGGACCTTGATTATTATAGCTTCTGAAAAGTCAGATTGTCTTTTATTGAAGTTGCCCACTGGCCTAGCAGGTTTCTCTCCATGCCTCCCTGTCTCACTCTTCCAATCACCCCTCCTTCCCCGTGTCTCTCTTCCATGATTCAGGCCAAATCGCGGAGAAAACTGTAATGCGGTGGCCGGGAGGTTGATGAGGGAGACTCCCATGTTGTTGGAGGTTTGAACTCACGCAACTCATGTGGGTTTAAAGCATTCACACACGCACAAACACAGGCACAAACACACGCACAAACCCTCACAGAAACACACAGGCCTGTGCTAATCTCTGGCTGCGGGCTGCAAACAGAGCTGCTGTTGTGTTATTCACCAGGAGGGAGCACTGTGGGTCTTTCAAAAATCACAAGGCCCATTTCAGCTCAGTTGTGTCTGAACCAGGACTGCCTTGGGGAAAAAAAGAGCTTTCGAAAAGAACCTGAAATAAGAAAGTGATGATTAAAAAGAGACCGAATCACAGGAACTTATAGGACTATTGAAATCCCTCAAAGTACGTCTTGTAAAATAATGAAACCAACATTTTTTTTTTCAGGGAGAGAATAACAACTTCTGCTTACTTTTAAGAGCCTTATAATACTACATGGAAAATCATTTTTTTCCGTATTATTGTTTTTAAGAATCTGTCGAAAAGCAAACATGCACATAGAATAGTTAATTATCATCATCCTCAACAATATAGAAACAGGTTCACACGTGGTGCTAAGCGCCATGCATTGGCATCTTTTAGCAATGCTTTGCTGTGAAGCACATTAATGCGTTCTTTTTCCTCATCCTTTTCAAAACTCCCGTCTTTTTCATGGCAGAGTTCGAAAATGCTCAAGGATCGCGGGCATTATGAGAGCACATTTGGGAGAACTCTAACCAGGTCCTAATCCTCCCTGCTCATCCGTCTTCATGTCTTTAACCCATTAGTTTGATTCACTACCTCTGGAGTGGGAAATTGAAAGCTCAGGCCAGCACTTGTCTCTGCTACGACTGTGTCCACTATATCCCTTTCATGTGGCACTTTATGGCCTGTTGGAGAGGGGTGGAAGAGGGCAAGTGTGTATGTGTGTGTGTGTGTGTGTATGCGCGCGACAGAGGAAGAAGACGGACAGTAAGGGGGGAGGGAGCAGAGATAGATATAGGGAGATTCAAAGGGTTATTTGTCCCTCTTCCCCACTATGAGGGCTAGGAATCATGGTCTGCATGACAGGTCGGCAGACCCCGTCGGGGGTGATCTATATGAGACCCTCTTTATTGGCAATTTCAACCAAGGGACAGATGAGACTGCAGCCAGCCGGCCGGACAGCCGGGCTATGATGAAAGGGCCCAGGACTCACCTGTGACTCTCACACTGAAGGCTAGAGAAATAATACATCAGGGGTGATACGTGGAGATATGTGCGGCGTGTGCCGGAGATGTGTGTGTGTGTGCGTGTGCGTGTCTGTATTGGTAGAAATAATGTATGGCTGCTGTCATGCCCAGAGGTCTCTGTTTGGTATGGAGCGAATCAGTGAGCTGTGTTGCAGGCAGATTTGGAATGAGATGCTTTGGTTACTTTACATATTGTGGGAATGTAGGGTAAATAATTCAACTCAAAGCAACAGTCAAGAATCTGTCCATGACTTATTGCTTTTGGCCTCTTTGGAGTAACAAGGCTGTCGAACATACGTGTTCCATAACAAAGCCGCGTTAGTGCGCCGCATGTGAAACTCCTTCTGTGTTGTGCGAGTTGGCTATCGTTCTGCCTGTTCACTGGGAAAAAAAAGATGAAACATGTAAAAAGGCATTTCTAAAACCTTGATGTAATGCTGATTGTAATAAAAGATTAAAGCCGTCATAAGTACTGAAACATTACTTGAAGATTCCGACTGAACTGCAACACAACTCCATTCTCCCACAGACTTTTCTTAACATCCTGCACTGGGTAGCACTGATATCGCATTCAGCCCTTCTCTCCCAAGAATGTGAAACACATTTCCCATTTTTCAAAGTGTTGAATCGCACGAGGCAAATCACTGGGAACTAGCATGACAACATTCAAGCTCTGAGCAGACAATATATCCCGGGGCCATTTCTCCCTCCAACGCTCTGCTGAATGAAAGACAGAAGCCTGCAAAGTGATGAGCACCATGAAATAGCCCTGTAATGAACAACTGCTCTCATATGAGAGGGTCTGTTCAGTTAGGACCAGCCATTAGACCCGTGTCTCTCTGTTCACTCCAAATTGATTAGTACAGTCTGCGAAGCATTGATCAAGCGGTTGGCTTTCAAGTGTCGGGACGGCGGAGCGGTTTTAGAAAATGGTGAACAGGTTTAGCAGGAAGCCAAGTAAAGTCTCCATTTTGTGGTCGTACCCAGGAGCCTGACAATACAACTGCAGACTTGTGATGCTGAGAGTAGTCAGGAATGTGGCGTGCCCTCTCTCTGTCCTTCTTTCTTGAGACTTTGTTAATCCTTTTCAGGGTTGTGTTACCTTAACCCCAATTTTGTTTTTTGGGCAGACACATTAAAAGGTCAAGAAAAAAAAAGCCCTCACACACATACTTAATGACTTAATGGGTAAAGGTATAAATACATAACTGATCCTGGACACGGAGCAAAATGTCACTTTTAGGATAACATGCTGCATTTCTCCTATTTTACTTGACATATGATGTAAATGAAGTTAAACAATTTAAATGATCATTTCCATATTTTTTGCAAATGTTAATATCAACTTACATATGCCTATTCAAAAGTAGCTTTATGAAAAACAATGAGAAAAATAGTTACAATTACTGTATAATATCTATCTATATATCTATATATACATATAAAGATATATTTATAATTATGATGGCAATATATATATATATATATATATACACAGTATATATATATACATTCAGTATATATACTGTGTTTTGTAATTCTGTGCGTCGGTGTCTGTCTTTCTTTTCCTGGCTCCAGCGTACACTCAGCTTCTAATTAACGTAATAAAGTGTATCATTTTTGACATTTGGGGGCCTAATTCGCTTCACAGTAGCAGGCCGGCTGACCGGCGTTGCAGATAAGGCAGACTGACAGGATCAGAGAAAAGTCAGTTTATCTGGGGAATTAAAGGGTAAAAAGAGGCCTGGCTTCGCGATAGGTGCTCTCCTGTACAGTGTATGTTTATGTGCGTGCGTGCGCGTGTGCGCGCAAGGGTGACGTGAGAACTTTTGTGCTTGCGTGTGTATAAACTTGGAGCTTAGTGCATTTGTGTATGAGTGTCTGTGTTTTTCTGTGTGTCGGGAAGAGACAGGCCCAGTTATTACTTGAATGGCTTTTGATATAGGCCTATAGGCTGACGCTGTTTCAGTCTATCAACGTCGTCCAACTAAAACGGTGACCTCGTGACCTCTGCTTGCTGGTGGTGCGTCACATGCGCAATGTTCTGTCTTTGCAAATCTCCCTCTTAATAAAAACTATCAGATTAACCAGTAGACACACACACACACACACACAAACACACGCACACACAGCAGTGGCCTGTTTGCAGATACAGCCAAAGACAATCTTCCCATCTACCTGGGGGGACCTGCTGGTGTTCGCGCTCGCGGCTATACACATCCTCCATCAAAACATCACCGACAGGGAAGTCAAGTCTCCGTCTCTCTCTCCTCCCTCCCACCACCTCCCGACCCGTAAACCATTTATAGTGAGATAACTTTGTCAGATTGTCAACCAAACTCTCCGGTGGGAGCCGAGCCCAAAGCCTATTACGGGGGAATCGTTGCAGGCCGAGGCTGGTCACTGCTAAATGGATACTCCCTCGGAGCTTCCCCCCGCCCTGACTGCATTATCGGGGCCGCTATTCCCACGTCCGCTCCAGTCAACCACAGTTAGGCAGCCCGCTAATCGAGTTGCCGAAACTGCGTTGGTTTATTGATTACATGAGGAGCGACTGGTTATCGGTGAACAGATGTAAAGGTTGTAGAAGTGTGAGTATAACTGCATTCGGTGATGTTGACTCGTGTCCCGCATCCCGGTCCTCCTACCTACCTTCCATCTGACTGCTGGGAATGAAATTAAAACACTTCTGATGCAAGCGTGTTTGCAGCATTGGTAGCATCAGGGCGATGGGTTTGCGTTTGTGTGTGTGTGTGTGTGTGTGTGTGTGTGTGTGCATGTTTCCTTTAACCCCAATGTCTTGTGACAGGTCGCACAGGCCACTCTGAGCTATTCTTGGCCAGGAGACCTTGTTCCTGAATAATTTGCCACCTCTAATCTCGAGCGGTCTCGATTTATCCCGGGATGTCTTTGAAGTGCCAACACGAGCGCTGAGGGCTGGCCACCAAAACTAAAAAGACCAGCAACAGCCGTAAAGGGAAATGAAAGAGGAAGAAAAACAGTGAGAGGACAAACGGGGGAATCTGTTCTCCTCAGAAAGTTTCTGCTCTATTTTCAGAGAACACACAGCACTAAGGCTCCCCACACAGTGAATGGGTTATTTGTTATAAAAGAGTGAATGGTTGTCATATCATTGACTATGCAATACGGGGAAGTTAGTATGGCTTATTGATTTGACATCATGACTTTAAGATACCGGAGTTCTCTCGGCTGACATTTCCAACCACATAGCAGCAAATATAAAGAGAATAATCTCCGACCGTATGGTCAGCGGCATAAATGAATGTTTCTAATTAAAAACATGAATTGAAACAGACTAAAATGAGGTTTTCTTCCATTAACCCTTTAAAAAAAACAAAAAAAACAGGGTCATCTGTTCAAAAAAATACAAAAATGAGAGAAAAAGAGAGAATTCAACTGAACTGAACTGACAATAGAACAAAAACAACTCAGCTCATGCTGTAGCTCTCTGGGACCAAGGAACATTATATTTTTTAATTATGTTATTCGGTCATTTTTTCTATCTGCATCATTAGAATAAGTCCGAAAGTGAAGATGTATGCTAAACCGGTTTCAGTAAACAGGCTTTTAGGCTTTTAGTCACATTCTGCTTCCCCTTTACTAATCGTGGGGTCGGGGACCGGAGAAACGTATATAAATATAAAGTTGGGTCGAAAGGTTCCGACACCAATTTCACACCCACTTGAGTCTGAAACACTCGGAAGAGTATGGGGAAAGTGGCGACTCTATTAAAAGTCAAACCTTAATTGCAATGTCACTGCTTAGTAAGCACAGCTCGCAATCGAACCATGAAAGAGAATTGGGAAAACACCGCCGTCACTGCTTAATCTTTAAGCATTTTGTTTTTCTGAAAGTAAGGCTTTCTTTCATTCTTTTTTTTTAAGGACACAACGAGATCAAAGACTCCAGTGACACCTGTGGCCTGGTGCGTTGCGAGGGAGAACGACAGTATAACACTGTATACACTTGATGAGGGTGTAGGGCGTGAAAGGGCCCTAGTGTGACACCCCAAATTAGCAGTGTAATGACCTGGCACTAACGACTTTCATTTAATTCGATCAGGGTCAGAGTCAGCCACTGCACTCCATTGAGCACAAATGGACAATCTGATAGACGTTGCTTACAGAGATGAAAACATAATTAGAAGGGTACACTGTACAGATAGAGCATTTCACTATAACTTAAACTTTACCATGATCTGAACGACAGACTTGTAAAGGCAAAGATCATTGGTACGGTTTCTTTCAATTGCTCACGAGCATTGTTCAATACCGAAACGACTTTTGTTCTTGTCACGTAGTCTGCAAACACGAATCGAAACAGTTCCTCTGGCCTCCAAAACTCTCTCTCAACAACAAAACACATCACGCATGTTTTCCAAATAAGCTCATTCATCCACAACACTGGCAACAAGTTTCACCCACACTTAACGTGGCCTCTCCCTGCCGTAGGGGGCAACCTTTGTATCCTACATACACGAATATAAAACACAAAACCATGGTGGACTTCATGAATTTTGGTGACTGTAGTCGCCAAACACTTTTTTGTTGTGTGTGAAAGCAATGAAGAGTGATTCACAGTTTGCTCCACATCGACTTTTGTTTTTGCTGACTGTGTAAAGAGTTTTGACAGATAGGACTTCCGTTTTGACCAATGCTTGTTAGCAATTAAGAAAAAATTTAAAATAAAATCTACGACTAGTCCAACTGCTTCATGCGATGTATTGACCTTTGATGAATGGACACCAAAGGGTACTTTCTGCACTCCAACCAGCCTTACTCATAAGAGAACAATGATAAACACCCACTTTGACAAATAAAGTGACCTACTCTGGAAATGTCTTAGTGCTGACCCTGTGATGTTGAAAGCACTTAGGGTCCAGAGTCCTGTCCCAGGTGCTCCCTTGCTTGTTTTTTTGTATACCAACCCCCAAAGGCCATGATGGTGGCCCGCTGTTTGGGCCGGGGGGTGAGCACCGAGACTTATTCTGAGACGGACGCTCATTACTCTCAATAGGTTCTAGTGGTGTTTACCGAACACACCTGAGGCAGAACAAGCCAAACCGTGCGCTGAGCCAGTCACAAACTCTAATTTTTTTGTGTGCATTCGTGTGCTTGTTTGACTTTTTCTCGGGGGTGAATTCACATTTGACAAGACGCAAATCATTCTTTTGCATTCTATGCTGCAAAGTTAACGTGTTTTTTTTTTTTTTGGTTTTTCCTACGAAAACTCTCCAGCAGGTCTCGTTAGGAGTGAAAAAGTCCAGTTTCATCACTTTCCACAGAGTTTTTAGGCCCTGCAACCTCTGGTGATGACATCTGATTTTTTTTCAATGCTTTGTGCCGTAGATAAAACAGAGTTGCGGAGCGTGGACATCGCCTAGCCCCTGCTTTATTTCTACAATTTACTTGAACCAAAATTCTTGAGAAATCTTGAAAAAGCCACAAAGCTATGCGGAGAGCATAGGCAGGGCCAGTACCCAGTATCTGTATGGTTGTCCCAACAAAGTGCTTGGTGAGTGCGTGTGTGTAATGAGGCAGAGAGTTACAAATAATAACAAATGATAATCTTGACATGTTGAAGTGGCAATAAAGCACGTCTCTACCTCTCCGACATACTACCCGGCGCGATGTGTCTGAAGACAACCAGATGACGTGTGCAGTGGCCGTGACTAAGCACACCCAAATCATCGCAGAGAGGAAATGAGGTGGGGAGTCATTGTATCGATTTCTTTTTTAGTTTCGGAGTTCTTTTGTGTTTTGGAGATACAGTCAGAGCTAACCGGCCGAGACGGGCCGCCCCATTATTAGTCGGTGAGGCGCGGCGCGGGGGAGCCTCCGCCTCACCTTGCCAGTCAACTGGCCCAATCAAGCCAGGGAGAATGGCACCGGAGACGGGAGGGTGGGATGGGATGGAGGAGCCGTGGCAGCAGCGGGACGGGTAGCCTGCCTGTCATCTCTGTCTTGTCGGTGCTCGGCAATCTCACTAACTATACTCTCCCACGACCTAGACTCCCCTCCATCTCTCTCTCTCATTTTCACTGGCTGGGTTCTCTACCAGTGCTGACAACCCACATATAATTAAGGGCCATGGATGCGGCGTTACCTATGAGCGGAGCTGACAGCGAGAGCTCCACCTATGGCTCCGCTCCTCCTCCTTCTCCCCGTCCGTCTCCTGTGCACTGGTTGAGCAGCAGCAGTTAGCGGAGGCACGGGGAGGCCGAGGGGGGAGGGCGGTCGCAGACTCACTGGCCCTAATTGATGGTCTCTTATTGTGGGGTGGGTGGGTCTGGGTGGGCCGGAGGAGGAGTGAGGGTGGCTGTGTTTGGATTGGGGAATGGCTGGAAATCTAGATGTCCCCCGTTTTGCCCATCCCCATCACACCACTTCCTCTGCCTCCCTCCATCGTTATTACTGAATAAGTCTCCCCGATGCTCTGTCTCACAGTTTCTGACACATTTTTTGTCTCTTAAGGGGCAACAAAAGAGAACCCGAGACCCTACCGTCGCGCCCCTGAAAATAACGGCGCAGATGTGCTATATTTCATTATAGACCCTCCGAAAGAGGCTAACTCAATGTTGCATAATGTGAAATCTAGATCAATTTCTTCTGGCCTGGAGAGAGAACGAGAGACACTTCTCACCCGAGAGAAAGAGGAACAAGAATTGACATGTAGACTGAGTGAGGAGAACAGCGGCGATGTAATGAGAAAAAAATGAAGGCGGACGGAGAAGAGGAGAGACTGACAGGGGAAGGCGGAGGGTGAAAAATGTGAGGAGCACTCTCAGCATCATACCCCGAGAGGTCACGTTAACTGAAGACGTTTACGTATATGTGTCAACCTTGAAGCCTCGTCAACGGGGCGGGCCCGTCTCGGCAGAGCTCTCACCGCGAGCTGCTCGGTCTGCCCACAACCCGTTGTTGTTGCCGCGCTGATGCGCAAGCGAACGGGGGGGGGGCGCGAGTATGGAGCGGGGTTAGGGGGTGTGGGATGGGGTCTGAAATGTGTGCCGTCGAGTGATTAGAGCAATTACTTGTCAAGGATTTGTCACAGCCAATCACGTCTAACCCCCCCCCCCACCCCCCTTTTTTAGTCTGCGGGGACAGGCGAGGGGGTGACCCAGACCTGCCCGCATCTGACCGACTGCGCATGTTTCACCGAGGGCGCATGTTTGTGCGTGTGTGTTGGTAGCGATGCCGGGTTATGCGGGGCGGCCAGATCATTACACGTTACTCATGATTTCACCATGCAGAGGTGGGAGTGTGGTTGCCGTGGATGGTCGATGATTGGGTGGGTTGTTAGTTGGGTGGAGACAAGTTGTGCACGCACATGTGTGTATCTTTGTTACCGTGCGCTCACACTACTTGGCAACAAGACATTCGCGTCATGTATTACGATTTCTGTCCGTGCATGCCTTGATAATGACCGCTGTATTCCCATAAAAGCCCATTATATAATAATACACCACAAATATAAGATGATGGAGTGTGTTCTGCGTGCGGGCATTGTGTTACCAATAGACACGTGTCTTTTTAGTCTATCGGTCTCATCGGCCTATTTCCTCCTTTTGTTTTCTTTACCAAAGCTGCGGCCAATTTTTGTCTCGCGATCTTCCCGTTTTTATCTTTTCTGCACAGCACCAACACTTTTTTATTTATTTCCAGGGGCCAGATTTAGCTTGGGCAAATATAACTCCTAAGTCTTCAATGCCTTTGAATAATGAAAAATAAAGAAATCATCTGAACAGAAAATAATCTCTGTTGGTGACCCGGCAGTACCCAATTCATCTTTCTTTCAATATAACGTATTTGAGGACATATCTGATATATCTTCGATGATCCCATGAATGCTATTTTTCAACGTTTTGAATTAATAACATCCGTCTTAAAAATGTACCTGTGTGCTATTAGTGAACAGATGACAACCTACGTTGTGTTCCAGAAGGCATGCAACACAGCTTAAAAAAAGATGATAATAAGAATAAACAATTAATTGTGTTAACGATAACATGGTAGGTATGTTGCTGGGAAAATCGGAGTGTATCACAAGTTCGCTATCAAAACTACCCGGTTCCTTTCACTCTGTTTTTTCTCTCCATGGCTCTCCTTCTCCCTCTAGCCCTTCTCCCGCCCCCACCTCCTTGGCTTTGCTAAATTCAGAACTGTGACACCATGTGAAGGCTTTTGGCAGCACCGCATTGTTACGGAGGACGGCTTGGCCCCGCAGATCCCTTGCTGCGTGAACCCTGGCCGCACAGCGTGGAGATCACCGCAGATGACCTGCGTTGTTGCCGAGCCCGCCGTGCTCGGGCGCCCGTGTGTGCGCTGCTGCGCTGTTGTGCCTCTCGCGTTTCTCTCAGTCCTGCCTGACCTCTGCTGCACGTGCTGCAAGTGTACAGACGTGTTATTTCAGAGTAGGGCTGGGACGTGTCTCTGAGGTCCATCCGACTCCATGTTTCTTGCTACTTTTTTTCCTGTTGCATCTAGATACCTAGTCGCATGCCAGTTATACCAGCCAACGCCGCGTAATGCCAAATCCCAAATTGCCCAATGGTACCATAAGGACCTTTACTGCCCATGCACATGAGGCCATATACATAAGTTGAATGATTGATATTATTTCAAATTATAGATGACAGTGTATGAGTAGGCGTAGTATTCACATATTGTACATTTATTAACCATCTTGTCTGACATTTGTACAGTTGTATGTTTCTATATCGTATATATGTATCTATCTGTGTGTGTGTGTGTGTGTGTGTGTGTGTGTGTGTGTGTGTGTGTGTGTGTGTGTGTGTGTGTGTGTGTGTGTGTGTGTGTGTGTGCGAATTCCTTGCAAGTGTACGGCAGCTTCCTGATTTGTAATGGGATCTATTTACAATATCCAACACAAAACGTTTGTCTCTCCATTCAAAATTGGGACCATTAAAACCACACACACAATTAAGTTAAGCAATTACGTGTGCGCGAAATCAGGCCTTCTTTGCGCACATGAAAGAGATATAATATAGATACAATGTTTGCTTGACATCTCGCAGGCTAATGATTTGTGTTGGTATATGAATAATTTGTTATACATTGCAACCAATTTTAACAAACTTATCTCTACCTCTGCTTTTATAGGAAACCCTACAGGGACACCCCCCCCCCCTCCAGTTGACATAAAACACTGGATTTGTCTTTTCTGGGCAAATTTAGATTTAAAGTGCTCATTCAAAGGTAACAAAAACTACTATACAGTTATGAAAACATAATTATGCATACGAGCTCATCGTTTTTGCGGACAGATCGCCCTCGCATACACAAAGCTAATCTTTCTCAGCCTTTTAGAGAAGCCACCACTAAGAACAGCAAACAGAGACAATCTGCCAGAAACTGTGAGTGGCTGGGGCGGGGGATACACTGTATGCTCCAGGCAATTTCCAGCTCTATCTCAAAACCTTACATCATCTATTATTCTCCTGCTCATATTGATATGATTTTTTTTTATCCCTCAATCCATGTACAAATTCATAAAGACAGAAGAGCAAGACATCTCAATTTGTATTTTTCTCTCCATCCGTCCTTGACTGCAATTTATGCAAGTGCTTTTTTTTTTTCTTTTCTTGAAATCGTTCTCTATCTTCGGTATGATGGTTCCTGAAGTTGAAGTCAGATATATTGTTTGTGATTGTCGCTATGCCGTCCAGCTGTAACCAGCCCCCAATGTCTACATTCAAGATATTATTTCTGGCTGTCCGTACTCCATCTTGGGGCACAATGGAGCCTCTTTCATTTTCTGTGTCATAATGCGATAGCACAAATTTCCCCGCGAGGCATCACACTATTGGAAAAGCGAATAACATATGTTGGGTCTCAAACTCACCCTTCTTCCCCCTTATCCCGCTGGTGCAGATGACCAGTGAGTCTGCCAGTGCCACGGGCTGAGGACAAAGAGGGAAGACGGGAGGAAGCGGAGGCTCTTCTGGAAACATGTCACTTAGACTATCATTCATCTCCAGAGTGAGGAGCAAACATAATATGAATCCTCCATATCAAAACCCAGAAGAGGAGCCATAATGTATTACGTCCAGACCCAACGTGGCTCCGTAATGTACTGCCCGCATGTTTTATTGATACTGGAGGAGGAATATTTATTTATTTATTTATTTTTTGCGCCACCGCCTTGAGGAACCTTCATAAAGCAGATTATCTCTTCCGTTTGGCAAGCCGCGACTCGGTGCTACTTTCCACCAAGGATGCGCGATGGTATCGGTGTGTGTGTGTGTGTGTGTGTCTTCCTTATTGTATTATGTTTTACTTGATGTCACGCTAATCTTTCGCTCATCACCGAGTTTTGGCGGGGCACGCTGGCAGCGTTTTTCGTAAACAAAAAATAAAGAAATAAAAGAAAAGAAAAGAAAAGAACGAAAAAGGAGGATAAATGAGCAAAGGGGCGCGCGAAAGGAATATATCCTTACAGCGGGGCCCGCTCCCACTCGCCTGCGAGCGGTGTCCTCATATACATCAGTGACATGGACGGGGACGGCTGGGACTGCCAGGTAACTTTAGACGGCGGCGGCCATCCCTTGATTGGAAGATGAAGCGCAATTATTAACGTGAGATGAAGAGAAAGTGAAACGGAGGGCGAGCGAGCGGCGGGGGGGGGGGGGGTTGAGGGAGAGTTGGTAGAGGCTGAGAGCGGGTTCAGACGGGGCGAGCGAGATGATGAAAAGAGTAGCCACTCGGTCCTCTGAGACTCCCCTTTCTTCCCTCGCTGCCAAATTAGCCCAATTAGTCAGAGTGGCCTCTGTTCAGACTGCTGTCAAACCCTGACACCGTACAGCAGCGCCAGCGGTCATTCCCCCTCTCATTTAAGTCAAGCTTTTGACTCTCTCCTCTGCCTTCTCTCCTGAGCCACCTGCGCACGTCTCCGCTGAATAATTACCGCGAGCGTGCGTGCGCCGTGAGAGATTCGCGCGCTGCGTGCGCGCGAGTGTGTTTGCGAGCTTGAAAGGGAGACGTTCCTTTAAAATCAATGCCCCCCTCTGCCAGCGTGGTGCCTCCGTGGCCCTCTCAGTGCCGCGGCTCCCCAAAACGGTGGGGTGAGAACTCTTTTTACATTCCTCAGGTAAAATCCACCGAGAGTCTTGAAAGCTCACGATCGCCGCAACACTTTTATCTCGAAACATCTGAAGATCCCCAAACTTTTGCACGGCGCAAGGCAGAGGATTTGAGAAGAGAGGAACGAGTCTAGGACATTTGCTCCGAGCGAGTTATGTTATGCTGCTAATTTGGCAACACAAGAGCAAAGCCCCCCCCCCCCCGATTAAAAAAACCCAAAAACAAATACTGTAATTGTTTAGTGTCCCGTGCTATAACACAAATAGCTTCAGGAAAGCATAATGGGCCCTTTCACCCTATAGCATCTTCCATGACATCATTCTGTCAGCACCAACACACAAGTGCATAGAGTCCCTTGCAAAAACAACGTCATTCCTCGTTTCCAAGATGAAGGGATCCACTTATAATTTGATAGCCGCAGTCATCTTTCATTTCCAATCTCTGCAACTGGAAGTAAGAACCGGTGCCTGATAATCACCTGCCCATGGGGCCTCGGGAGAACAGAGGAGGAGGAGGAGGAGGAGGAGGAGGAGGACGCGGGAGAGAGTGAGAGAGAGAGAGGGGGCTAATTGGACGACCTTGTTGCATGAACAAACACACCTTGAGCCCCGCGAATGGCGGGGAGTCACCGAGTGAGCCAAAGTGCACACATTCATCTCTTTAATTCGCCCCACCCGTGTTGTATTCCACCGTGGGCCATGTCACGGGGAAGCCAAACACAGTTATGACCGGCTGAGACGAAGGAGGAAGACTGTTTACCTGCGCGAGTGTGTGTCGAATAATTTGTCCAGGGTTCAGAGGCCTTTTTCATGTATGACAAATACACCAAGTGCCCCTTAAACGCTGCAACCCGGGAAGGCCCAACTCGCCCGAGGTTACTAGGTCTGCTTTGTCTGCGGCACAGCACACGGCTTCATGATTTGGAGCTTAAACGGACTCACACTGGATAATTGGCATCGTGCGTTTCCCATTTAGCATATCATATCTATCTATATCTATTATTTTTTCGATGTATATGTATATACATATGTGTATATACATTAGAAATGGTCAAAACTCCTCTGCTGGCCTTGAATACAACTCAAATCAGTTCCTCAAAACTTTATATTACGACTTTTGTTTATCGTCCAAAAATAAAGTGGCATCACAGATAGTAAAACAATATGGAAAGCCCCACCCTGCAAGAAATCATGATTCTCATGGGAAATGAAGATATGTGATTTTCCTTGTAGGGTCTTGCTTAAATGAACGCTATGGAATGCGCTGTAGTTATAGTGTAGTCTGTGTGTGAACCCACAACTTATTTTACCTTCAACCCCTACACTTAGGTTAATCTGTTTTGACTGGAGATTTGATGCTGAGATTTTAAGTTCGACATCAAAATGCATGGAAAAACACTTACTGACATTCTAGTGCTCACTGCCGAGGGCAGTGTGCGAGACATTTTTTGTTTTGCCTAATGTCTACGGGGTGAACCGAACATGCACCGTGTATGTATTTATGGTTTCCGTATGTAGACAGATGGTTGCCCATTACACCTCCACATTACTAAAGTTACTCACAGACGGACACGCAGATGCTCGGGTTGAAATTAATCTAGCTGCATAAAAGCACATTTCACATGGTGGTGTTACAAATATCTGGCATGTTTCAAAAAAATCATTTTCCAAAGAGAGAAAAACTCTTGACTGACATTTTTGTATATTTTCAACATTTGACATTCCCAATATGCCGAGCTGCTGCAGGGCAAAGAAACATGCTCCTTGTGGAGCGCGAGGTGTCAGAGCCCAATTATTGCACAGTAAATTTATTTACAATGCATTCAGAGGGTATGCAGACAATTTCACTTTTTTCTTTTTTTTTTACATTTTTTTTTCGTTGCAGCCTTGTTTGTGTCGAAATTGTTTGAAATCAATTCCCCCCTTCAATCTCACCTCATTACTCAGGGAGGAAAAAAGCGAAAACATGATTTTTGATATTCTTTGCAGACAGAAATTTTGTGTATTATTTCAAGTGTGTAACAAATTCAGCACAGGCACCTAACGTTTCTCTTCTCTGACATATTTTTTTACTTTTTGGTTTGGTTTTGAAATTCAATTTACACACATCATTTTGGAATGACAAACACACACACACTCGTTCTTGGGGCTGACAACACCTATCGTAGCTTAAACCAAACAACGAGTTCAGAGAGGGAAACAGACACAGTGGCTCCATAATTCACAACTCGAAGGGAGGGAGTTCGGAGCAAGCAGGGCTCTTTGTGGAGCTGACTGTTTGGCCAGACTGAACAATCTACGGGTGATGGGTCACGGTAACAACAACAAACATGATGATTCATCTTGTGTGCGCCATAAAGTTTTGTTTTTTTTCCAATGAGAGAAAAACCTTTTTCGTGGCTACAAAGAATGCCGTTGCAGTTTTGACCTGACAAACCAGCTGGGTCTTAAAACCTGATCATCCCCCCCCCCCCAAAAAAAAACTTCTCAACGCCTTTGGGGGCCATCAACCCGCCAAGTTTTAATTCAATCCGATGGGCGGTTTAACGGACAATGTCATCGAGGTGTACAACAAAGAATGCCGACATGAATAAAAGACACCACTGACTTCAATTATCAAACACTGGAATATTAATGCTCGCCCTATTAATCGGCGCTGCTCCCGTTTTGCTTTGCTGGAGGGGGACGGGGTGAACCACCTCTTAGGCCCCTCTGGCCACCTCTTAACCCCAGCTCCCGCGCATGTCAGGCTGCTCCAGGAGCTGCCGGGCGCTTCCGAAAGCCCACCGACTAATTAGGCCCTCTGCATGGGTCTGATAAGAAGGGCTCACCAGCAACGCAGAATCAACAGAGCCCTACTGAGCGGCCAAATGAGCCGGGCACGGAGACGAACGAACAGACAGATGGCTGCTGGCTAACTGGTGGGCAGGGCCGGCGCGGGGCTGTAGAGGAGACCCAGGGGCCATGTGGGGGGCGGGGTAGGAGCGGTTCGAGGCAAGCGGCATACAGTACTCGGAGCCTTCCGAACACACAGAAAGGGATTACGATGGAAATTATACAGGAAGTTATCGAACAACGCAACATCATCTCGGGTTGGACTTCAGACTTCAGGGAGGTGATGGACTTCAGTATGAATTGGCGCAGAAACGGGTGTAGTTACCGGGTGCGGGTGGATGGACGGATGAGCGAGTGGTGTCGGTGGTGGTGGTGGCAGGGGGGGTGTTCTAATTAACCCGTCGTTTACCCTGCGGTTGGTGTTGTCTATTCGTTTCACCTGAGGCGTCTTTGAATACAGAGACCTCTGACTTTTACGAGACTAATTCACACGGGTAAATGAGTAAATGTATTTCCCCCGAACATTAAAACATTCCTCCATTGAACCGCCGTTGGTATGCCAACTGACTGTAATTTCAGATTTTTTTTTTTTCTTCAAACGGCACATTAACATTGATTTTCTTTTATTTAATCCAAAAATCAACGAGCTCACTCCTGAACGATGGAGACATCTGGGCAGGAACTATTTTATTTTTCGGACATTTTGCAAGTGTGCAGCTCTGTCGGCTCTTTTACTTACTGAGCTGTATTTCGGAGTGTTTGACTGCTAAACCACCAGGCAATGTGTGTGTGTGCGTGTGTGTGTGTGTGTTTAAGATGCACTTAAACCTCCCCATTAGCAGCCCTCAGTGCTACACCCACCCAGACAACCCACAGTTCACCAATTTCAGAAATAGAATAGGTTCAATCTCTTTAAAAAAATTCCCTCGCAGTGGAGACGTGCGTGCCCTTTGTTGGACACTTTTATCCACATTCGCTACGTTTGCTGAGAGTATGGGTGGGCCCAGAGGGAATCAAACCCCTTCTCTTTTTTCTCTCCGTCTCCCTTTCTTTCTTTTCCCTCACTCTGAGACGAGCGACTCCTGATCTGTATCAGCTCGAGAATGAGCGCAGCCACGCAGCAGTCGGTCTGAATACACTTGGTGGGTGGATGCTCAGGGGGAATTATTTCAGGTGCTGTAGTTTGGGTGTAGTTTTGGTTTAGTTTTTGATTTGTGCTCAAGTGAAACCATTCTTCACAAAACCTTGAATTGCTTAGCTTGAATGCAACGAGGAACACCTCACCATTATTACTGGGTGGGGAGTTTTGACACTTATCATGATGGGAGACGCCAAGAGAGGGTGGCAAACTGGGGCCATCGAGGGATGCACATGATCCCCAACAATACCCAGATAGATTGTGGCGTTCAATCGGTGATGGATTGGTATTAGGAGGCCCCAAAGTATGCCCAGAAAACATTCTACACCATTACACCAGCAGCAGCAGCAGCAGCAGCAGACTGGACTGTTGACACAAGGCAGGTTGGGTCCATGGATGCATGCTGTGGATGCCAAAATCTCATCGTGCCATCTGCATGCACCACGGAGATTTATCACACCAGGGTTAGAGCGGTTCTCGACTGTCCAGTTCTAGCGAGCCCGTGCCCACCGCCCCGTCAGATCTCTCTCTGCTTGGCTGACGGGATTGAAACCCGACCACTGTTCTAGCCCATCTGCCTCAAGGTGCAACATGTTGTGCATTCTGAGATGTTTTCCAAAGTTACCGTATCATTTCGGACTTTTCTGTTCAAAGAACTGCGGCTCACCGGATTGTGTGTTTTTTTTTTTTTTTCGGTTTGGCTGCGCGCATGGTGCAAGTCTTAGAAAACGAATAATTATTTAAGCGACAAAACTACTTATAGGGGAAGTAGAAGGACTACACGGTAAAACTGGAAGCAGGACAAGAGCAGATACACTGGGAGAGAAAAGCCCGCGAGGGAAACTGAGCGAACCCCCCCCCCACAACGTCCAGACAACTACAAAAAGAGTGTGTGTGCGTGCGTGTGTATGCGTGTGCGCTCCAGCTCTCCCGAGAGACCTGCCATTCCAAGGAGTTTCAGTTGGACCTGCTGAAAGGCCCTTGGCACAGACGTTACCAAGCCAGAGTCTTTTCCAGACCTATCAGCTCATGTTCCACTTCGGACCCCTGGTTTTTCGTCTCCCCGCCTCCCTACTCCTGCCCACTCAACGAGCTCGACCTGTCTGAGCGGCACAGGTCGCTGCCAGGTATCCATCTCACAACCATTTTAAGTCCGGCCTGCATTCATTCACCGCTTGGCCTGTCGTTTTGTCTCTCAAAGGCAAGCTTCATATCTAAGTAACAGATGCGATGCCGGCTATACGTTCATACTGAGGCTGAAGGATGTCTCTGGTTCCAGCCGACCACTATTCTCTGCATATAAGAGGTCTTTGTGGCCACCGTAGCACTGAATGCTATGCCCATGCTAAACTTTTAATTCGAAGAATTAAATTAAAACAGCGCAACCCAAAATCACAAAAGCTTGTTAAAGATCACATGGAGAAATGGAATAACCAAAAAACGAAATTACTGCTCCAATGGCACAGCCTTGAATAAATGAAGGTCTTCTTAACTGGAAGATATGGAGTGTACCAGTCATATAGCCTGGAAATACTGTGATGTATTCTATATAAACGAGCACATTTCACTTTCTCATTCAGACTTCATGTTTACCGAGTGTTATAAGCTTGACCTGTGGCATGCTACCGCTTAAAGTCATCAATTCAAACCTAGTCCATGTCTGACAACGGGTAAGCGCTGCGCATTTCATAAAAATAAATACATACACACCCTAGTCAGGGCCCATAAAGATGTAAATATGCAAAAAGCATTGCACATTAAATACACAGTTTATGGAATTTTACCCGTGCCACGTATGAAAAATGAGGCCCATGCATGAATTTACAATTCAGATGGGTTTCCTTAGGGATGCCCATTTAAGATGAATTGGTATCATATATTTGTTGTCTTTTTTGCTCGCCACTGCCATTGAACATCATTAAGTAATGCGCACTCACTGGCGGAAGCGGCGCTCCTGTTTATCATCATTTATTCGGCACGGAGTCGTTAGCCGGGGCCTTGGGTCGACTCAGTTGTGAACTCTGGAGAGTCGCACCACCACCAGTGTCTCGCGCTCATCCATCACAACGGTTTTACATACAAAAGATCAAGGGAAAAAATATATATATTATTAGCAGCATGTTTGGGAAGCGGTGGGGGCACTGTCTGGAGTGGGGTCCGGATGGTCTCTGCGCACACGTTTGCGCGTCGTGCGTGCGGTAGCATTGACACATCTGCCTAACAACCATGCATTCATTTGAAGCTCATTTATACGTCTGTTGGAAACCAGAAGCCGAGTGGCCATGTTGATTCAGGGAGCGACAAGTCCACACTGAGCGGATCGTCCCTGCCTGCTGTGAAGGATTATGAGAGTCATTTTCCAGGGTCTTGAGGAGAGGACTACATGGAACTCAACAATCCCTGTGTTACCACCATTATATATCTCCCTGTGGGGTGCAGAGAGAGAGAAAAAAAAAAACAAACATCCATCATGTTTTGGGGGAAAGAGGGGAGTGAGGAAGGGTCTCAGCAAGGATCTTATCCTTGTTGATGGGCATTTTTTCTGTGTGTTCTGTTTCTACTTTTACTAGTTATAGATTCATTTAAAGTAAATACTTCAACATGAAGTGTAGAATCGTTATGTGGAGTTAGTCAGTTTTCATAGAAACAAAATGTTATCGTCATCTGTTCATACCGATAGAAAATGGTACGGCAGATGAGAACAAATAAGCTCAAAGGGAAATAATGTGGTACAACGATTTGGGTTTTCCATAGAGAAACTGCTTGTTTGGGATTATGATTATTGAGATTACCAAACTACATAGAAGGCAGACTCTAGAGTCTAACTCTGCCCCGGAGCAAACGAGACAAATAAAAAAAATACGCTTTTTATGGTTTTGTTTTATCATAGGGGCAGTTTGGGAATAGTTTCTGACTCTGGATAATGGGGAGATTCATTTGACACGGCACTGCATGTTCAATAACATTTATTCCCCCCCCCCCCCACACACCTCTTTTTACATCACTTATGCCGATAATTGATTTAGACATTTAAGACTATCATGATTCTGCAATCAGAGATTATTTAATTCCCTTTCATCAGAGGGCTCTTTAACTTAAAGAGCCGACTTGCCGTTATGATCCAAACAGAGAGAGAACGCCATTAGTGGAATCCACATCTTGCAATCCATAATATTTTGGGAGTCATAAATTGCATCATAATGTCTCTTCAGCTCACGCGAAAACAAAAGGGAATATGGATTAGTATAAAACAGAAATATGTGGACATTTTCCATGGTACTTGAAATGAATGGCTAAAGGAATAGTTCAAAATGTTGTCTATCGTCTATTCACATTCTTGCTGAATGTTTTGATTTATAGGATAAATTTGATGTAATTCACATACAACGATTTTAAAAGCCCAGTTTGGTTATCATTACAGACAGTACTTTTTAAAACCTTACACAGGATGAAGGCTTACCCTACGTCTATTGTCTACCTTATGTCTTTCTTCACACACGCACGCACACACACACACACACACACACACACACACACACAAACGCACCACTTCCTTTATATTTTGTTTCCTCCTGTCCTCCCCCTCTGCCCCTCTGCTCTTCCCTTCCTCTCCTCTGTCCCTGGGCCCGCCACGCAGCTTATCCCATGGTGGATAATGTGAATGGACTCAGTCTCCCGGGTGTTTGCGGCCCCCTCTCGAGCCTCGCAGGCAAATTTGCGGCAGCCACTCTGACGGGAGCGGCACACACGGAGTCCGCGGCACTTTGCAGGGGCAAAGAACGGAACGATGTGAAACGGACGATGATGGGCTTCGTCTTGGACTTCGAGGATTGTATCGCTGCACGCGGAGCACAGCGGAGCAGGGAGCAGGCTGCATTGGCCAAGGCAGAGCGTTTTTGACAGTGCTTTGTTTTGAATCCACAAGGACTTGTCACATGCCTCAAATCGTTTGCTCTCCCTATGCTGCAGCATTATGCTCCACCGCGAACAGAGACAGGGCCCTGCTGTCTGCAGCTGAGGGTGTGCGTGCGAGCGTGTGCCAAGAAGATGTGCATTCGGTTTACGTTTGTGCTGGCGAGTTTGCAGTGCATATGTGTGTCAGGGTTGTGTGTGTGTGTGTGTGTGCGTGCGTGATGGGCAGCGTAAGCACCAAAATCCGACAGCGCATGTGTCCTGCTTCACTGTCTCTTTGTCTTTGTTCAGTCTGTGGGACGGACTCGCGGAACAAGTAAAAACCTCCCTTTTCATAAATCAATTCATTTCACGCCGACTTCTTAGCATAAAGCATAAAGCTTTTTTTTTTTATGGAGTGCAAGTGCATCTTCATCTAAGTAGTTGGGATGGCAAGGTTTATGCATAGGTAACACTACGGTACGTGTGCATGTCTGAATAAAAAAAAAAAAAACAAGAACTCAGGACTCAGCCGGTGTAAAATAGGTCAGTTCTCAAAGCCTTTAATTGCCAGAGCATGTCTGCAGCATTTCATGCTACATTAGTCTGGGCTTAAACCTAATCTGCTTCTATTAATGTTTTATGCTTAATTTCATGGAGGTGAGGACTGACTGATGCTGCCCGGGCACCAGAATCATTACCTGACAGCGGTGGGTGGCACTGGATGACATGGGTGAGTGAGTGTAACGCAGCACGCACAGTAGTGCGCTTCTGTGTGGGGACATTGTCCTTCAGTACATTAGAGGGAATTAGTCCTATGAAACTTTTTAATTTTCATTTTAAATATGGTTCACTGATTATGACATGGTGAAACAGAGATGAACTGTTTGGTATTTTAAGGGCCACAAAAAAAAAAAGAAAAAAAAAAGGGTGATTAAAAAAAATATGATGAATTGTCGGACTATCTCTCGACAGAGAGTCAGAAATAAAAGGCCACGGCAACATTACTCTGATAAAGCAGGGGGTTAGTGGGGAGAAAATGTGGCCGACACAGCTGGGTTTCAGAAAGCAAGGTGAATGAAAAACGACTGGTCACCATTGATGGCAAAATATAAAATAAAAGCTGCCTCACCATTCCAATTGCCTGAAACCGTTCCATGACCCAGACATTTCAGCTTTCATTATTTCATTTTTGTAGGGTCACTCCGACGGCGCCGGCAAAACCGCACAAAAGGAGGACACCACACAATGGCACCGAACAACTAATTGCTAATGAAACCACCAAACTAAATAAAACACATGTAGTTGCTGCTCAGAATTGTGGTGCCCATATAATATCACCCGTTACACCGCAAACGCAACATGTCGTGTGCTGCACGAAAATCCTCCAAACATTGCAGGCGCATCCCGTGAACTGCCCTGTTGTGGGACACCGGGTGGATATCAATCTTCTCCGCGCTCACGCCATCAGCTTGAAGGTTGTCTAATGACTTGCAACAAAGGCGGCGCTCTGCTCTTAATGTCGACCCACTGTGTTCACACCGTACTCCAACACCGGGCCGTCCGCTCATTAGTCCACTCATCAGTTCTCGGCCGTGCCAGTGCTCCCACCGCTGAGAACCTGAACAAACCAGTGGAGCCAATCGGTTTGCAAGAACTAAGACAACATTTGCCATCTGCAAGCCTTCCTGTGCCACTGTAGAATATTCCAACACCTTTTTCTTCCTCTCTTATTGATTCAGTCGCTCTTTAGCCGAACTTGTCACCCCTATGTTACCTCTGGGTTTGCCCCCCCCCCACCCCCTCCACTCCAGGCCCCCGCATCTTTTTCAGGCCGCATTATTCCATTTAAATCCTATTTACGACCCATCCCATCCCCTGGCCCGCCCGGGGCTATCGAACTATTCATCCAGCCGACTTCATGTCACCCCGTCATAAAAGCCCTCTTTTGGGATATGTGTGCTGCAGATGCATGAATGTGTGTGTGTGTGTGTGTGTGTGTGTGTGCGTGTGTGGTGTAGATGAAAGGTGCGCATGTGTGCGTTTGGGCGAGAGATGAATGAGTGTGCATGTTTTTGTCTGTCGCACACCGCCATTGTCTGCCGGCATGCCTGTCTGTAGGTATATTGTGTGTTGGTAGAAACGAGGGGAGTGAGTCCATACCTTTGCACACGACACCCGCTCATTCAGGTGTGCGTGTGCAACGTCGGACCTGAACACGACGCTTGACAAACCCGCTCGCTCTTTGTCATCACAGCAGGTGGCCTTTTGTGCGAGAGAGAGAGAGCGAGAGAGTTTCAACACGAGCTGTCAACATATGGCTTCCGCTTCCTCCCTCATCCCAATTTGTGCCCGGGTGGAACCTCCCGGATCAGCAGAAAGGGGAAGTTGGGGAAACAATGCACGATAAAAGGTATGCCCATCACCATCCTCCTCGCCCCCTTGTTTTTTGTTATTGCTAGATGTTGTTGTTTTTTACAAGGTGTCTCTCGCCAATGCAGTCTGGGGGGGACGGATGCTCCCTAATGGGGCCACTGCAGCGATGTTTCAGGCGAGGCTCTTTGGTGTGCTGGAGTCAAGGGTGATACCGCGAGACAGGCGGGATGAGGGCTAATGCGAGACGGATTGACAACCCCACGGAGGCATTAGGCAAATGGCATCATTAAAAAAAAAAAAAAGCGCAGGCACCTGGGCCGGGCTTCAACGTGGCACCAGATGAGAGAGGGTGAAAAGAGTGAGAAAGTGGGGAAACACGTCGAGGCTCTGCGCCCCCAGCCTCGCTGCTCTGGTAATTTTGATCTTCTCGCTCTTCTGCTGTTTTAATGTTTCACCACTTGACTTTCAGGCTTGATCGTGAGACAGCGACCAAGGAAGTGGGCCCCTTTGACGGAATGATGCGCATGTGTGTGTCTGCGCCTGCGCACGTTGCGGGTGCAATATCCGGCTAATCCCATGGTGGACAATTTCAATAAACGGCTAAAGGTGTTCCAAAGAAAGAAAAAGCTACGTTTTGCGACTGTTTGGTGTGATTATTATTATTTTTTTTTAATACGACTGCTGCAGCCATGTCACATAATTGAAGCTACAAAATAGGTTCAGCATCACAAGGCTCAATTAAATCTTTAAATTAACATTAAATAAGCATTAAAACCAGTTTGTGCTTTTAATGTTGTTGGTGACAGGTGTTTGCGTGTGTGTGATTGTGAGCTGGGTTTGTCTATGTAATGTATGTGTTCTCAGCGTGTATGACCGTCCTTTGATGGTGCTCTTTGTAAATGCCAGCACAGATAGCCAAGGAGAAAAGGGAATGTGAAATCATTTGACTGCAGAGATTCCTGCTGGGGTGCCTCTGGCAGCCCGTCCCTCACACGCACGCACGCACGCACGCACGCACACACGCACGCACGTGCACACAGGCACTCACACGCACACACACATGCACTTTATAGGACATGACTTTGACTTACATTAATATCGTTGAGACCAACTTGCAACCCACTTGCCTAGCCCTGAAATTCTTATCCTGAGCCTAAATCTAAATCTAACCCCGACCTAACCTATGAACTTGTCCACACCTGTGCTGACAACAAAATCAGTAAAATCATATTACAATGGATATTTGGGATTATGTATGCTTTAAAAAAAGTAATGAAATCAATTTCAATCAAATTACTTAATCTATCCAATATTTTTGTTTGTGTATACAAAGCGTGAAAACTAATGACACAACTGAGGACATCGTTCCTGGTCGCACTCAAATTGTGAAAACTGAACACACTATAAAATCAAGATAATAGTAACACCGGCATGTTACCTGCTTTGGTAGACTTTGCTCTACTTTTTATTGTTACTTTAGGCCCGTGAACAAGGGTGCGCTCAAAGCCACACAGCTTAGCTCCAGCCACGCCTACGGTATAAAGCTCGGGACTCTTCTTGGTGGCACACCGTAGGAGCAGATGGCGCCATCACTACAGATCCATCAAAAGATGACTCAGGGTGCAAAGAGTAGATAGATAACGACTGATGAGTTTAATGTTGGCAACTTTACCAAATTGCAGGCTATTAGATGTTATTCACTTGTCGTAATTGTGGTCATTTGAACGCATTAATAACGCAGGCGTCACAAGTTACCAGTATTCATGTTGTGTGTGCGTGTGCGGGCCTGTCTCCGCTCGTGTGGATGTGCACGTGGGCATCCGCGTCGACTCCATAGATTAAATTATTTTTCTCATTCCAAACACTAAATTGGATTCCGGCACCGAGTGCAGTGCAGGACGGCAGAAATGTGTCCCCCCATGATTGTCACAGACCGAGGGAACTTGCATGTTGCCGGGTGCAATAGACCAATGAATGAATAATGAAATAAATAAAATTGATGCTTTGCCCATGTTTCAAATCCATAAACTTATCTAATCGGCTCGGCGGAGAAATGGGAAGCAGTTGAGGCCTCACATTGTCAGCGTTCCACCATTATGTAAATTGAAGCCAATCAAACTGCCGCCATGGAGACGCTTGGTAATAGAGCGTTGATTAGCTAGGCGGCTTTGAATCAGCCATAAAAAAAAAAAAAAAAAAGAGTCACATAAATGGGTAAATTCAGCCTGGCATAATTTAGCCCAGTGAACTTAATATGACTCTGAAGTCACACTGTGTTATACACAGGCGCATCATGGCAACTGTCAACGCTCAACTAAAATTGATCTCCCATCTTTGATGTTATTAATGGATTGGACGAGGTTTCCACTTTCATCTCTGTCCGCACAACAAAAACGTCTCGTGACCTTTCCGGGCACGAGGGGCGTAAACCCCGTGCTCATTTGCATATTCGGCGACTGCTGGGACTGTTCACTCATTTGTGTTTCTCATACTTTTGAATACTTGACCCATTACTACAACATTCTACTCTCCTCTCCTGCCCTTGTTTGTGTTTATCGCCTCTGCCAGAGTCAAAGATAGGTTTGGCCTGTTTGTGTGTCCTTGCGTGTCGCTCCGTCTCTGCCAAAGACACGTCCGTGATTAGAAATAGGTGAGTGAGCACTTCCTCTAGCTGCGTCCCCTCTGACTTGCTATTGTCCTATTTAGAGTTGTTAGCCAATGATATCACCCCGGCGTTTCCCCTTGGTGACATTAAATTGCTGTTTCTGCCGACCTTGTCGCACACCTGGCCAGGTTGCACTTTAGAGTTTGGTCTTGGTGCGGGTGTCGCCCCTCTCTGTGTTTGCGTGTTTGTGTGTCTGTGTAGAGGAGGCGTTGAGGTTACCGTGTACCTGTGCATGTGGGGAAAGTGGCCAAGAGGAATTAAATCAAAAATAAAATCCATCCCAATAATGATGCGGCAAAACATCTTGCACAGGAATTAATTTGAATAAAACAACATAGAACAGTCATCACCTCCCCAATGAATTTCATCCTTGTTGGACAATTCAGCAAGTGGCTGGGTGGGATGTCTCCTTCACGGCAGAGACTGGAGGTTAAGTTCTGCAAAAATGTGTGATCAATCTTTTTTTAACCTTAACCAAGTGTTTTATCTGCCCGGCCCCCGAAATGCTCCTCTTCACGATCCTTCCCTAACTACAGCCAGAGGTAAAATAACACTCGGTATTTTATTCTGGTGATAGGATTAAAGAGGAAATAAATACACCGAAACTAGGCCCATGTGTGCTTTTGCAGAGCACATAACAACTATAAGCAATGTAACAAATACTATTAAAATGACGGGCTGAAAAGGAAATTAAGTGAATTGTGGAGCGCATCCCCCATTTTTCTTCCTAAACTGTGCCCTAATTACTCAAAAAAATAACGATTTAATAATTAACTGTTAGATTGCATTAATATTTAGCCAGGTACAGTGTTTATTTGATTAAGTTACCTTTTCTGAGTAACAGTTTGTGTAACACAACCTTTAGTATAATTTGCCGCGGCCAAATTCGACAGCTTTAGTTTGTGTTAGTTTATTCTGATGCCTCTGCATGTTTTCCTCCACTTTGTATGGATGGCGCGTATCTGCAGGGGGCAGACCTTGCTGTACACATAATATTTTGTCTGCTGGCAACAGAGCCAGAGGACAAAAGAAATCACACCCTTACATATTTTCCTCCTGAGGTCCCCTCTCCTCTCTTTCATCTTTTATTCAAAAGTGCTGAGCAGGGGTAAAAGAATTGGACAATCCAGCCAAAGTGACTGGAGGGAGGGGGGCGGTGTGTGTGCGGCGCAGAAGACACATTTGAGTGAACACCTCTTTTTCACTCCTCTGCGCTCGCCGACAGGATCTCTAATCTTGATTTTAGTAGTGTTTACTAATGTTTCATTCATTAAGCGTCAGCAGCCACAGGAGGGACATCATCCATCTGCCAAAGTGGATGTTATTATCACCTTAAATCACCTCGCAGTGTACCTGCTTCGTTGGCAGTCGCGGGCCGGCCCCCCGTAAGCCCCCCCGGGGGGGAGAGAGAGAGATGCTGTCACTCTCTCCCTCCCTCCTCCAATTTTTACTACACATAACTCTCTTGTTGCATCTTTATCCTTTCTTTTTTGCCCATGCACATAAGACAACCAAGCAATATCTGGAATAAGAATAACTTATGTCGGACTAGTCTGAGTGGGCTCATGCGGAGAATTTCCCGTCTACGCGTCAGGGCTGACTGTTGTCCTTGCAGCGAGGGTATGCTTTGTCTACGCTCACTGACAAACACACACGTACGGGCATACACACACGCACACACGCGGTCGCCCCCTTTCTCTCCATCCCCATGCCCCTTCTCTCATCCTCCCTCTCTTTCTTCTTTCCACTATTTATCTCTGCCTCCCTTTTCCCCCCTCCTTCAGTTTTTGCTGCTCAGAACAGCAATTATTGCCCCACCTCGCTTTGCAATGACCTCTGAGATGATTAAGTGAGATTACCTGTACAGTACATGTAGCACGCTGTGTGTGTGTGCTCGGTGTGTGCTCGGTGTGTGTTTGTGTAGGCTGGTGTGGCTATACTCGTCTTTAGCCATAGGGCAGGTGAGCCCCTACAGTGTCTGTATGGTTGGCTGGCTGCTTACAGTATTTCACAGTGATTTGTTGCCTGGCATACAAATGTGGTGCTTATCATCCGAGGACCAAATGAATAGACTGGGGGGGACAAAAGATGACAAAGTAGAATTGAATGGTCTCTCGTGCTCGTTTACCTCAAACAGAGCATCACAGAACTCACTCTGGATGTAGGCATGTACATTTAAATGTAGGCCAAGCATCTGAAGAACATTTTTGGCAACAAGTGAAGATATCATACCGGCGGACATTCTATACCCGCAGAAAATGGAACGTGTATATATATATATATATATATATATATAGATAATAAATTGTGGAATACACATCAAAAGTCTCTGCACACACCCAATTTATGGGCCCTTTCCTGATGGTTCCCCACTTTCATTACAATATGCGTCTCATTAGGTGTCCGTGGCTCAGCACCACCTCCGGGTGGAACTTGCACTAATGAGGACACTACTTCTAATGAACATCCTCCTCGCTCTGTCCTTAATTACAGCGCCACACCGCCATACCGCTCCCCGAGCTGAGAGTTGCAGCATAAAGCCCACTGAAACACAAGCGTGACAAACCTCCTGGTACCCAAGAGCTTGGAAAAAAATATATAATAATAAAGAAATCTGATAAATGCCTGTGTCCATGGCCACGGAATATTTGGGGGTTGTAACAGTTGTGGTGTGTGTCATTGTGTTGGGAAGCGGGTGTTGGTTCATTTCAGGGTGAACTGTGCTATTATTTGATTTTACGTGAATTACAAGTTGTTGGCTCCTGGGTAGATTGATGATTAAACACGCAGTGTCAAGACCATGCGTGATTTGCATTGCGTCAGCGGATAACACACTTTAAGAAGAAATACAAAGACTGATACACCCCTATTTACATACTGATGTAATCCATATAGGAGAGCCTATTTTCCCCAAACAAAATTGTCTTCTTATTTCTTCCTTGAAAGGTGAACCATTTGCATTGGAAATTGTGTTTGATTTTATGGCCCTGAGAAACATGGTAGAATAACCTGTTAGAGAAACACGAGTTTTATGATGAAATGTCGCTACAACATGAGTTTTTTTTTTGGTCAAATTAGATTTATGTTGCGTAACCATTTACGATTCTGATTTTTATGCAAAATGGAATAACATCCGACAGAACCTCATCATCCGGAGCTTCTGCTTCACCCTTAATTTGAGAATGAACACACTGTGAAACAAATGCACACTGGCACTTATATGACAGTGAAGGACGTGCAACAATAAAGCACAATGGTAATAACACCTTCAGTGAAAGCGTCATCGGCTCCGTCAGTTTTCCACTTTAACTTGATTTCCAGACATGAGCTTTGTTTAATCAAATTCAAAATATAATAAAAGCAAAATTCAACATGTACTATTGACCAGAGTTACACTACCCGCGATTATCTGAGAATTCCTTTATAAATCCTTGAATTCCAATCATGCCGTTCAGTTAAATAATAGAATGGTTTGTCAACGCTGATGATGATTTCTAGCTACGCCTCAGTAATTATGAAAGGCAGATGTTGTCCGCTCTCTTTATTATAGCTGACCAAAATAAGAAAATCCTAATTGGTCACTGAGCATTTGAAGATCTCGCTACCATTCTGCTCAGACATGCTTTTGGGACCTACATTTCCCAAGAGTACCCAGGGCTGTTGTGGGTAGATTCAGAACAATTTCTCCAAAGATTAACCCAAAGGACACGGCTGCTGGGTTCTACTTCCTCTCAGGCTTAGTGAGGATGTGAGGCCACTAATTAGGGCAAAGGGGATATAGAAGTTAGCCTCAAACTTTAGGACTCATTTTCATTTTCTTCTTTCTCATCTTCCTCTCTGGGTATGTTGGCTGAATTAGGGTAGGCTAACTTCAGCCGGACACGTACAGTTAAATCTTTCCTGCGTCTTTATATCCGTTTTTTCATTTAGCATCCTCTAATTCCTCCTACCCATTCTTGACTTTACTCCTCTCGCTCTATTTGCCTTCATTCCCTCGCACTCACTGTGTCTCCAGTACCAAGGGCGCCCACAGCTTATAATAAAAGCCATAGGATTTAAATTAGAAATTAATTTGGATAATTTGTCTCCAACGAGCAGCCTCTTCCTGCCGTTCCTGACAGAAATATCTTAATATATCACATTAAGTAATTTCTGGGCCCAGATACACATGCTTATGGGGAGAGGGAGAGAGAGGGAGAGAGGGAGAGAAAGAGAGAGAGAGAGAGAGAGAGAGAGAGAGATTGGATCTCTAATTAGCTAGGTTGGCTATCTGGGCATGCTCAGAGCAGACCATGTGAGCACTTCTGCCACGTACAGCACCTTAATCCAGAGGCAAAAAAGAAGAGAGCAGGACGCAAGAGGTGAACTGATGAAAATCTGAGAATACTTTTGAGCCCTTCACTAAGTGCAAGTAGGCATGCACAGTGAAAAATATTGATTATATTTGCCTTGATAGAAGCATGTTAGATTTAACTAGTCTTGGCATAAAAGGATTGGAAAATGTCAATGGAGCATTTTTTTGTAATGGGAGTTCATTTGTACTAAACACAGATCTGTGTATTTGTCCTTCAGGTGTCAACACTTTCTCTTTGACGGACACTCACACACTGTTAAAAATTCCTGCTTCATCGGCACAACTTGTGTATTTGCATGGGCAGTAGCCCCCCGTGTGACTTCGGGTACTTATGGCTGCAACAATCAAACGGAACTGCGCCGGTCCAGCGTGTTTGTGTGTGTGTGTGCGTGTGTGTGTGCGTGTGTGCGTGTGCGCGTTTCAGGCACACAGGGCGTATTTCCACGCTCTGATGAACTGAATCATTCTCGCACAATGCAGAGCGAGAGAAAACAACAAAACGGATGGACATAATACTCTTTGGTATTGCTGCACACGCTGAGAATTGAATGGGGAGACGGATGTCACGGCAGCAATGGGGGTGGAACTGGTGCGTGTGTGTGTGTGTGTGCGTCCATGTAAGCAACTACAGACCCTTAAGAAGTGCCCTGTGGGTAGTTTAACAATGAGAGAGCGGGCTGGCTGGGAAAGAAATATGCATCGCGGCGAGTCGGAAGGAGCGCCGAGGTGATAGACGCACATATCATGCTGCGCGTTTTGACCAAGCACTCTTTAATCTAATATGGATTTTTCTCTCTCTCTCTCTCTCTCTCTCTTTCTCTCTCGCCCCGCATGCTTGACAGTCTTTACTCGACTCCCCTCAGGTGTAGCGTGCCATGCCTCGTGGCCTGTGATTAAACTGCGTGTGTCAGGACTCGCCGCCAAGTTTACCTGGGCCGTGCGTCGGTATGCGCCGCACTTTTTAGAAATCAGATGAGTTTCCCCAGAGTCACATGTGGAAACGTGGCTCCACCTTCCCCGCCACGTCTCTGAACTTAGTACTCTAGTCTTATGTTTTCAAGAGGCACCCGGAGGACTCGAAGGGCAAGACACATGTGGCGTCGCAATTACGACTGTTCTTTGCCTGCTCAATTTCGGAAAGACAAAGTGTAGTTAAAAAAAAGAAAAAAGGAAGCCCTTTTTGCATTAATAACAAGCACTTGTCCCAAGAATCAAACAAAACAGCAATCAGACAACTGCAGGGGAAAAAAACAAAAAACAAACAAAAACAAAACAGGGCAGATAATGCATTTCACAAATGTTTAATTAGACTGTATTAATTAGAGGCTTTCCTCTTCTCTTTCATTCTTTTTTAATCATTCCCGCTCTCTCTTTTTATCTCTCTCTCTCTCTCTCTCCTATTCCCGCTTTCTTTTTTGTGATAGATCTACAGCATGACCCCCAGTTAATTGAAACCCAGGAGACTCTTCGTGCATAAAATCAGATTTATCTATCCATAAAAAGATTTTGTTAAAAATAGTCCAAATCCAGTGGCTCACAACTAAGAGCCTGCAGCTACCGAGGCGAGCCTGGCTCCAACCCCTTTCGCCCTCTCTCACTCGTCACGGTGAAACAAGTGCTGCCTACTGCTAACTAGCTGGGGACCCATTAATTAATTGTAGGAAAACACAGACATTATGTCTGTGGGGCACTTTTTTTTTTTCCCCCAAAAGAAATACATTTTCTTTTTTTCCGAGGGGGCAGACTCTGTGTGTTTGCACCTCATCCACAGCTCTTCTGAACTATCTTGAATGTCCCCCAGACTATAATAAGAGGAAAGTAGTGATGGGCAATGGCGATCGCTGCCAGAGTGGCAGAGAGAGAGAGTCCAGTATGTCGCTCATAGAAAGGTTAGTATGTAAAAAAAATAAAATCAATATATATATCAGGTGTAATTCTAGTAAGCTCATCTTCCACTGAGCTGGAAGCACTGTAAAAAAACAATGTGATGTTCAACCCCTGGATTAATCGCGCCTCAGCCTTTCAGTGTTTTTAAATGAGTGCTATTCGGTGGACTATTCTGGTTATTTGGGAAGCAGGGGGAGGGGTCAGCTAGGTACCTGATGAAAGTGAACTGGTATATCCGGCAAAAAAAACAAAACGTCTACCCAGGGGACCGATTATTGATGCCACGCCCTTAGGACAAGAGTCGCATATGGGCCTCTGTATATGTCGGGGTTTCCTTATTAATTCGCTATCATTAGGCCCAGCGTCACATGACTCCCACGCAACCGCCGACATGGTGGGAAAGAGAAGCGCGACAGCAACTATGACGGGCATGGGTTTGCCTGTGTGTGGATACAAATATGCATTCATTTGCATGTGTGTCTTTGTTCGGCAACAAAAGTGATCCATGATGCGACTGCGTTGTCCCCCCAATCAGTGCTCCCAGGCTCTCCCCTCTCTCCTTCTAGGGGAAATTAATAGGTGGCTGCCACTGATGCGTTAAATTGCTTTGCGTTGGGCACTGCAGACAACTGGATTATTTATTCTTTATATTCTCCATATGAGAACAACTGCCTTCTGCTTGGCTTTTGTTTTGAAAGGAGATTGCTTTTCCCAGTGTAGCATTTACACACTATGTACGTAATTGTTCTGGAACAAATCAAAGGTTCAAGTTTTTTTTGTTCTCATCTTAGAATGGTTGATCAAAAACGGTCTAGTCTCTTCGAACCCCTTTGCAATGTGACTCGAAAGATCAAATTAAATCAAATGTTATTTCGTTTGAAGGTTTAATTAGCCACTGTGAGGCATCAGATGGGTAAAGGCATGCGGCTTAAAAAGGATGATATTTGATTTCACTATTTGAATTCCAAATCAAATAAGTGTTTCTAGGCAACACCCAGAGAAAGACAAAGTTGTTCTACTGAGGGCTCTGCAACCCTCCGTGCATGCGGAAACGCACCGCACGTGAAAGAACACATAAAATGTGGCAAGCAAATAAACCCAGTAGGCTTAACAAAAGCAGAAGAAGGGCAAATGGAGCAAAACAAGAGCGCGACGACAAAATGGTCACTTGACGGGATTCGAAGTGAGCAAGAGCAGAGGCCAACAGGTGCGTTATATAACCAGGCCCACCACATGTTGGTTCATTATAATGGGGACCCTATCACACTGCACAGAATGCCGCAGCCAAAGGCGCACATCCACACTGAGGGTTGCAGATTTAATAGACAAAGAAGAGAAAACATTACAGTGACAAGAGACAGTCGTCTGCTCAGAAATGGACTTCATGCTCTGAGAGCTAAAGCTCATCCATAAGAGGACCATATTACATCTGCAAAGATGCACATAGTGTGTTGTCTAAGACCAATGTGAGTTTTAATGAATTGTAACTATAAATCCATCATTAATATTTAAAATAATAAATAAAATAAAAATCATAGAACGTCAACATTGCCTTTTTCCAGGTTCCCATTGGTAGGAATTTGCTGCGTCATGTTTTATTATTCCCTGACACGGCAAAGAACCAACGATCTAAAGAGCAAATGAGCAGCAGATCAATCGACAACAACAATCACAAGCATCCTGCTTTTTGCAGCTCTGACATTGTGCTAAAGAGTTATATGCCGGAATATATATATATATATATACTGTATATACACACAGTACGTGTCCCTGGCCAATGTCAGTAATGTCTGAAACTATATCTACTTAAAGTGTGCATCACTTGATTGTACACATTACCAGCTGATGGAAGCCGACATTTGCTTTATCCTTCGCCTCTCACGGTACCCACGCGGTCTCTGCTCCTCCCTGTCCCCGCGTTTTCTAGCATGTGGTGAAGGTGGCCTGCTGTTTCACTTTGCGGCGGAGGTCCCCCCGCCCCCGCGCCCCACTGGACCATTGTCAGTGGGAATCTCCTTCAAAGCCCCGCTCCTGCCCGGCCTGCTATCGCCTCACGCTGCCTCTGCACATATGCACGTCATGTGATGTCAGCGCCAAGGTGTGCGCTGATGTTATGGGGACCGATGGTAGCATATTCCCCGCTGATAGCGACGACTGCCGCGCTCAGGTATATCACCGTGTGTGTGTGTTTATTTGTGCGTGCCCCCTGAGCCCACCCTTCACGTTCTGGTTCTACGCCCGAGCTGACTGGCTGCCCACCCCTGCACCCACGTGAGGCCGCAGCGGGGATTCACCATGGCAGCTGCAGGTTAATGCGGCCGCAGAGCCTCCTCTCCTGTTCTATATGCTCTGTCTCACCTGGCTCTCTATCCTCCTGCCCGTTTTTCCCCCTATCTTCCCCCTGACCCTCTTACTTTTCCATGTGGCTGAGCATGAAATAGTGGGGGGTGACTCACACATATCGGTGGCTGGTGTAAAGAGGACTGTGATGCTTTATTTTGCATCTCACTCAATTTAAACAAAAAATACATATATATATATATATATATATATATATATATATATATAAAAAGGGATGCACAATGGAACCCCTCGCTATTCGAACAATTCACTGCTAATTTCCATAATTTGTTTGTATTGCAAAAACCCACAAAATACAATATCATCTTGTTTTTTTCCCCCCCCCAATGATAAAATGAAATAAGATAAGACAGCAATACCAGAAATCCTGCAAAACGTATTCCGATAAGACCGTGGATGAGCTTTCCTTCTTCTATTAAAACAGCTCTGAGTAATATTCAAGTTAGCCGTGATTTATTGTGACATTTAGTAGATTTTCCTCGAGCACACAGCACAGACCAGGCGGCACCCATGGGAATCTCCTCTCATGGCACACAGTTAACATTCTGCATTTGTCCAGCAATCTGTAATTTATTGGATCTCATCTGTCCAGGCTTTGATTTATATATTGATTTCAAAAATAAATAAAAGTGATAGGAACCTGCATTGGGGTGTAATGATGGACTGTGTCGACATGCAGGAGTAGGTAGATATGAAACATTGGGAGGAAATTAGATATTATGCCCCCAAGACAACTGCAGCCAGCAGCACATTCATTATTGGCTGGATATTTATTATTAAGAATTTCTCTTCATGAGTGACTACTGCGGAACATTTTGGCCCTGCTCACGCTACCAAATGTGTGCGTGTTTGAGGGTGTCATTGTCTGTGCAGTGTGGCTGTATGCATTTACATGCATGTGCACAAATGTTTGTTGTCAGAGGGCGTTTGTCATGTTTTACACATTTTAATAAGGCACACACAAAGGGCCGCACATACAGAAGGCAGACACGCCGCTGTACGGAAGCTCCTAGAGGCCAAACTAAGAACAATGCATAGAAAACATTTGTGATTTGGGTTAAATAGCGCACACACACGCGCTGCATCCCCATATTTCAACCTGACAGGACCACATTCACCGAAGAAGAAGAAGAAAACACTAGACAGCTGCATCAGAGCTCCCTGCCAGGACTTCCACCGCTGCTCTGCACCAGTTTTAATCACAGCACAGTGAATTTCAAACAGCAGTGCAGAGAAGGGCCGCTGTCCAACCTTCCAGAGTTTTTATTTCATTTCTTTTTTTTTTTTTTTTTTTCCCTCCCACCTCTCCGCTCTAATCCACTTCAATTATGTTTCCTCCCATTTCTCCTGATCACTTTACAGCTCAACAGCACCTGTGCTAATTGTAATGGCGATGATTGCTGATATGTTTTGCATCCTTAAAGGAGTATGAGAGGGGGACGATAGATAAACATCCAGCCCCGGGGCTTTTGGGAAGCGCGGCTCAGCCTAGCAGATGGCCATCATATTATACGAGGAGCGCTTCTCGCAGAGGCTGGGGTATGGGTGGCTGGGTGTAATGAGTCTGAGGTGGGAGGAGGGGGAGGTGGGGAGCGGGGCTGATGTGGCGAGTGCACCGAGGAAGGACGGAGAGATAGGAAGGAAGGAAGGAAAATTAAAGGCAAGGGAAAGAAAACATTTCAGCAGGGACAGTAAAAAAAGGAAAAGATATATATTTTTTTCTTTCCGATATTAGTATGACGACAAGCGTTAGTGATCTGAATGTCCGGTTTCACTAGCTTAACTTAAAGTTAAGAATGTGGATTGAGAAATATGTATTATCTCACCATTAATAATGTAATTAGATGAAATTGAAATGTACATGTGTATGTATAATGAGACTAACAATGTGTAGTTAGCCCAGCTGATGACTGTGCAGGGAAACAGTCATTTGTCATAAAACTACTTTCTGCTTTAAAAGAAAAAATTAAACAAATATGCTCCACATGTTATGTGCCGATTGCTTATCTGGCCGATTTTGTTAGTCGGCCTAGTTCCCCGTTTACAGTCTAATGTTAAGCCAAGCCAACCAGCTGCTGGCTGAAGCTTCCTTTTTATCCTATGGACAGAACGCTTGGCGCACGAGCATGTAACTCAATTCACAATGTTCACACAGAAGAAAAACACATGAAGCGCATCTGTAAATATATTAACCATTTTCTTTTGAACCAACAGCATTTTGTCATATCAGCTCATGTGAGTGCATCTCCGATTTAACCAAGGGCGACACGGATTGTGTGTGTGAACATATCTCAAAGAGCCATAGCCACCTTACAGTCCCCACTGAACCCACTGCACCCATAATGAATGGGCTGCCCCCCCCCCCCAATACTGTGGCTATTCACGGCCGCACCACATATTCTATTGCAAACCTATGTGAAATAAATTGCCTGCTTTATTGCAATCTTGTCCCTGGGAACACGACGGACTTTAAATACATGCGCTACATCAAAGTAGACATCCCCCGACCATACACGCATTCCACACAATCATCGTTTGTGACTTCATAGCTTTCTCTAAAAATACGTAAAGCAACAGTATGTGGTGAATTCCCATGTGCTATTGATAAATAGCGTTCCTAATAGGGGTCAGCTTGCTTTTTAAGGTGTGTTGTCCTAGTGCTGAAAGACAAATGATCTACTCTGCCTTGGGTCAGCTGGGCTTTCCCCATCTCATAATGACCTTTTAGGGAGCTGGAAGAGAGGAGCTGTTCCCATAGCGATGAGGCATTACTATTATCTGTACATCAAACTTGTATATAATGACACACTAATGTGTTAACGGTGCGACATGACCTCTTGGTCCCTAATGGACTGTTTCACTGTTCATCAATCATATAAAAACAGTTTATCATAATTGTTTTTTATGATTTACTATTGTTTCATTTTGTCAAACACACAACTGCCGGCACAAACAAAAGGACACAATGACTTTTGCTGGTCAAAAAGTTACCGGCTCCTAATCGGTGCACGGAAAAACTTAAAAGTCAGTGTTCAGCGGGAGTGTGTGTGCGCACTGCTATTCTGCCAAAGGTTCCCTGGAGGAAAGAGGATCTATGACAGTTTGTCATCAGACACAAGCTGCCAAATTTTATGCAATACCAAATTACTAATTGGCCCGGCGTTAGGTTTCCTGCCTCGAAGAGAGACTGCAATATCGGGGCCTCTATTAGGATCACAGAGAGCGCCACGCACAGCTGCCTCCCCGCTGAGCTGGCAAGTGTCTGTCATATCACAGCACGCGACGACACTGACACATACCCCCGCTTACACACAGACACACACAGACACACACACACACAAAGATCATCAAGGACAAAAGACTGACAAAAAAACAAAAAAAAACCTTCCCACCGTATTCCCAGCCTGCGTAAATATTTCCTGATTGGGTTTTTTGGCAACGGACACTGTTGATTTGATCAAGCACCTGAGGTGAGAGGAAATTCTCGTCCTACCTGTATATCTCAGTTGAGTGTCAAAGAGTCAGCAGACAGAACATCAGCGTTCCAGCTCCAGGGATCTTCAGGATTCCAAGGTCAAAGGGCAGCTTCTCTCATCATTTTGGAAAACTTGCACCTCGGAACAATGAGAACCACAGGATGTCAGCTGTTAGAATAAGCATTTTTTTTTTCAAATACAAGCAAATCACGACAGTCCATGTTGAACTGACAATAACCGTGTGACAATGAGTGCAAATGCACCCAATTGCGTAACCCTCATTTAAAGCAGGTGCACAGTGATTATTGTTGTTTTCCCCATAAGCATGAGATTTGAATACAGGTTTATCCTAAAGAAATGACAGCAGAACATTAGAACTCAGTGTCCTAATCTAACGCAATAATGTATAATAACGTATCACAGGTAGAAACACAAATGTCAAGGAGGAAAAAAATTGGAATACAACTTGAAAATTGAAATTTGGTTAAAATAAAGACTGTGCAGGATCAACAGAGGATACACCGCTGTTGGCCTCAAGCAGGTGAGCCTCATCAACATTTACAGAAAAGGCAGAGGGGCATGGGAATAACACACACTAACACACACAGGTTTGATCATAGTGTATGAAACAGCTGAAGAGGAGTGAAGATTTCCGTTTATTTTCTGTCGAGGAGTGCAATCTTTTTTTTTTTTTTTTTTTCTTTTCCTGGACTCCTAATCAAACATGCCCAAGGCCACTGAATGGATAAACACACACAGTTTGGCAACATTTCAACTCCTCTCCCGAGTGGTGCAAAGGGAAAGAATGAGGGTGAGAGAGAGAGAGAGAGAGAGAGAGAGAGAAAAGAGAGACCTTCACCCGCCATCGCCTTCAAATTTAACGAGTTGCCTTATGTTTTGTCACCATAAGGAAGACGTGTCCTTATGTCCGCAGAGTGTAAACAGATTAAGCGCCCCACAGCATAAAGTAATACCTAAAACACAAACATATATGCACACACACACACACACACAATATTGAATGAATGTATCGGTTTGTTTTATTGTAAAAAGAGCAGTGCTCTTTCACATCATTAGCAAATAATGGTAGTCCATGTCGTCGAAGTAAAGCCACATTCCCCAAAATGTCACCATATGACATTGATCACATTCTTCATGATTGAAGATACAGTCATCTACAAATCACCGGTTTACTATGGAATAAAAAAAACATACACCACTTCACACCAATTATTGTGTTGATCATTTTTTTTTCTCATCCTTCTGGCTTGGGCGTAGACAAACAAGGATTTTCTTTGTCTTTGCATTATTCTTTGCATTTTATTTAGGGTTGGGGATCACGCATTCATTTTAGACGCGGCGCGTTAAAAGCTCCCCCTCCAGACACTTGCCTTCCAAGATTTCATTTTTTTCTCCCCAAACCACTCAAGGCTTTAAGTGCACGATTCATTTCCAGTGCAAAACTGTGCGATTTGGTTAGGTCGGGCGCAGGCTTCCCTTCAGAGTCCTAAAAGTTGTCAAAAGTGTCGTCTTCCATGTTGGAATGTTTCCATGGGGCTCTGACACACTCCTTCGAAGAGTAAATCGATCCCCCTTTTTAAAAGTAGTTACAGTTCCTTCGGTATGATGAGTTTTTCCATTCAGCTCTACACCACTGGTGTAGTTGCAGATAGACAGGATACAGAGACTCCATCACCCATTATAATGAAATCACGTCAACAGTTTGTGAGGCGGATTGGTTGTCGGACCCTGTAGAGCCATCCTTGGCTCAACGTTGGCGGTGCGCGAGGCCTGGAGCTCAGGCCCCTGCTCCAGCATATCCCCTGATACAGGGGTGGGGGGCGACTCTTCATTTGAGCATACAGTCTGCCCGTGAAGGACTTCCATTGGGCCCGTGGGTGCCTCCTAGACATTTTGTGAGAGAAGTCGCACCTTCTTTCCAGTGAGCAGCCAACTCTTGAGGACCGCGAAGGAGGGAAGCTTCATTTTGTCCTGGTTTTTACTGTAAACATTCAAGAAGATGCCAAAGAGCACCAGAAGGCCCCCCCAGATGTACCTGAAGAGGGAATGATGGATAAAGTCAGATATTTTAAAAGGGGGGGTTGGGGTGGGGTGGGTGCGAGAGAGATGAAGTGGACTACAGAATGCCAACACGAGGAGACACTAGTAAAGGGTAATGTAAGAATGGACATGCAGTTAGTTTTCCATGACGTGTCCTACACATGATGTTTCTGACCGGTAGCAGCGCCACAGAGCAATGTTTTTGCTCCCTGTTCTGCGCTCCGTGAATCCACATTCCCGAAATTCGGTTTCACACTGTTTCACTGATCTTCAGCTCATGTGCCAAGAAACTATATCGGCTTTACACATGTTTTATGAAGTGGGGAAATGCGTTCAATACATTTGTTTGAAGTATTTTCGATTTGATGGTGTACACACAACAACTTCATCCCTGAGGTGGTAACTGTTGAGGGAAGTGAAGAAGTGATTAATTCCTCCTGGATTTGACCCAAATATGGGCTACCTAATAAAAAAAGTTAAACCTGTGTTTTTACTTTCAAAGGAAGTAGTTACCTATAGTAAGATTTATATATTTACCTCTGCTTAATATCTTTGTTTACGTTTGACACAGACTACTATGCTTCCCTGAGGTTAATTACTGAGGTAAAGCTCTTACTCACAATAGTAGAAAAAAATTGTACTCTGAGGAGAGAGGACATTGGCGCGCCTTTAAATTGGAATTTATGTTCTGCCATATTCAGAAAATGCTTTTTTCCCCCCCATCAAGTAAATGCTCACCCAAGATTCACTACTATTTTACCCCAGCTTCTATCACTTGCAACCATTCATTCATTTCATTTCATTGTCTCAAAGTGCTGTTTTTCTTGCGCCAAGTGGAGTTTTGAAAGTTCTACCACCTGGAGAAAGCAAACTATTAAATCAGTAATTGAAAGCACAAATACCGATAGCAAATCTTTCGGTCGAAAAAACTAAAAGGGACCGAGTTCAGTGGAGGGCAAACACCAGCTGGAGGGAGAAAGAAGGTGGCCACGAGGATAAACAAAAGTTTATGTATCTTGTGAATATGCATGGCGAAAGTCACGATGGAGGGAAAAAAAGAGCACGAGAGGTACAACAAAGAACCAAAGCCCTTTCACAGAACAGAGGAGTTTAGATGCGAAAGAGTGTGAAGGACAAGAAGAAAGAGCGGAAGAGTAGTCAAGGTCTCTGAATGGACTGAGGACATAAAAGGAAGTTTTATCGGTCAAAGAAGAGGTCAGTGGTCGCCCTGTAAAATCACTTTAAACGAGATAAAAACTGATAAAAGTCAAAAAGTCGGTACTTACTGGAAAGTGAAAGGTTTTGCGAAGAACATGAAGGAAAGCACAATAGTCATGGCCTTTCTCCCAGTGGTCACTGCAAGGGAGCAAAAACATCAATGATATCATCAGTGCTATTAGCATTATTTATTTTTATTTATTTATTTGTTGCTGCAGTCATACTGAGGTCCATACTTTGGGACCTGCATTTTCCATGTGGTCTAATTTGTTTGTTTTAAAGTATATTTAGGATTTAATATACTAACCTAAGCTTAAAGTACTACTTTTATTGTAAAATGGTACAACAATTTACATTACACACAGGAGTGTGAAAAGGGGCAAATAAAGTAGGACAAATTGCTCCCACTGACCTGTCACTGCAACAAGGGCACCGAAGAGCTTGATCAAGGCCAGCACGAAAGAGATGCCAAAATATCCCGTCAGAGAGAAGAAGAATGCGTAGCCATATGTCTTCACAGGATGCTGGGAGACAGGAAGGAATAAAAAAATATATATAAAAAAAAACACGTAACAAGGAAAACGTACTGAACAGTGAATGCTCCCAAAGTGACACTGGAACGACATTGTATAACAGTGACAAAAATACAGTACACTGTATGAAAGAACACATTAGTCAGCATAAATAAAAACACGGGATTTACAATAAGCTGAGATTTCTTTTTGCAGCTGAGACACAGAGCACAGGAATGACATCTGCGATAACACAACTCTGTCTGCAGCTACACGAAGTAGCAGAGGTACATAGTCATGTTGCATCAGGCTATACTCACCTCAGAGCAGAAGGCCACTGCTGTCCCCAGTCCACCCACACAGAGCAGGCCTGTCAGTATGTAGACAAAACCGATGGAGTACGAATACAGCACCTGTCAACACAGTGCCATATGTTCAGTGAGTGGCATCAAACCGATTCATAACAGTCTAGTTTTAATGACAGTCAAGCAGTCTGTATTCATCTCTAATATGTATTGATATATACAGTATATACGCACACATCGTACTGTATATATACTGTACCATTTCAGAGTTTGAGCCATTATGGAGTTTCATGGCTTTCTCCTGCACGTTTCCAATGGCGGCATCTGCACATAGTGCCAGCACGATGAGGAGAACACCTGTGTGGCAAACATGCAAATTAACACACTTTCAGTTGCGTTAGCGAACGTGGGGCAACAGAAGCAACGGAAGTCTGGTCAGTGTAGCGCAGGATTTACACTGCATGTTTTTCATGACCCATGAGCTACCTAAAAGCTGTTTTGAACGCCATGCCAAAGTATCAATAAGATGCTTAAATCTGAATATAAATCTTCATAGACACAAATTGTCAAAATGCAGCTGTGCAGTGTGTCTCAGGTTTGTTGCAACACTGCAGCCACATTTCTTTGCTCTGATCGTTAGTTCTTAGCATGATGATGATGATGATGAAGATGGTTGCTTGATAGTGTAACAGAATTTATGCGAATCAACTGGGATCTCATCTTGGATGTGGGTGAGGTTACCTGTGACGTTGAAACTCGGAGCCACTTTGCTGTCAGCCAGCGTAAACCAGATGAGTCCCAGACTCATGCACAGAGCAGCAGACACATCAGCCACATTATAGCGTTTACCTGGAAATCAGACATATGGAATAATTCTCATTATTTCAAACACTATTACTACACTAATAAACTTCCTGAGTTTCACACACAATATTCAGCTGTGTATTTGTACACAGGCAGTCACAAAAGAGCAGTTTTTAGATTAGATGTTTTCTTTTTACATACTTATATTTTTCCATGTTTTGAGCCCATATGCCTATTTTTAATGAGGGTACGTTGACCTCGAATACAGGATAAAAATGTGCTTATAAAAGTTTCTTTCTAATTTGGTTCTTTTTAAAACTATTTTTTTTGTGATTTTGCACACAACAATACAGGGAAAACAACAGCAGGATGAAGGGCTCTTCTGAAAAAAAAAAAAAGGCTGATGGATGGATGCCTTGAGGTTGACACAGGGACGCAGCATCAGGTTGGCTGTGGTCCGCTTTGATTCCCTGACTCGCCTTTGAAGGGCCTCACATCAGATGCAACCCCACACCCTCCATCCTCTCTCCCACTTTCTTTCCTTTTTGCATTCTAAGTGAACAAATTCTGTTTTCCAATTCAGCCCTTGAGGGAACTTGTGTTTCACGTCTAACCATTCAGGGTGAAACGGAAGAAGGTAAAGGAGAAAAAGAAAAGCTCAAAACATGTCTGACGTTGAGGACACGGAACCTTGAGGAGCCCAGTGTGAGGATGAAAGAACAGGCGGAACCAAGAGCAGGGAGAACCAGGGAGTACCGCTCAATGGCCTCTGACAGCGCAAAACAACAGCCAGGGATAAAAAAGAAAAAGGTACCGAAAGTTGAAAGGTGGTCACTGCATCAAAGAAACCATGTGCAGTGTCTGAAATGAGGAAGATTCTCCAAAGTTCAACTCTCTTGACTCATGATTATGATCAAATCATTATACGGTCACAAATGAAAAACATGCAAATCGCAACAGTTTTGCTTTAACCAATGACACAACTTCTAACTTTTTTTTTGAAAAATGCCTAACTTGTAAATCATTCACGGATTATTGTTTTACTGTTTGACCATACTTATATGAGATTGATTATACAAAAATACAGTGTGTAAGACTAAGGGGGATCTATCAACAGACTTTTCATTACTTATCGCCTGAACCTTGAACTGAAAATTGGCGCAGACAAATCTACCTTTTCCATCATAATAAATCCAAAAAAACACACAGATCAAATAAATAATGACGGTGGACGACAGAGTGTTGCAAAACAATGGACATGGAGCAACGCCTTAATTGAGTGATAAGAAAGATGGTGCAGAAAGAAAGTTCAGAATGATGTAAAGAAAGGTCAGTCAAATTAAATACATGCATGCACCCGTAAGCTCACAATAGACTTACATATGCCGTAGAATCCTCTTACCTTGAATAAACACTCCTCCGATCATGACAGGGATGAGTTTACAGCACTTGAAGATAACCTGTGTGGGGTAGTTCAAGTAGCCCAGAGAGGTATTGGAAAGGCCCATGGTTCCCACTGTTAGAAATGCTATGATCATATAGGTCTTCCCCGGTATCCTGGAAGACAGGAAAATATATATATAAGATAAATACAAGTAGTGAAGAAAGTGAGATCCATTAATTGCTGTGTTGGATAACCTTATATGAAGCATTGTATTAATACAGAACAAAATAGTTTGTATCAACTCATTATAAAAGAACATATTGATTTTCCCGACAGCTCATATTAGAAAGAGAGCAAACTGAAAGTATCTTTATTCAGATTGTAAAATGAACGATACACCAATTAGGCTAGCAGGTTGTAAAGGACAAAGTATTTTGTTGACTGTACCTTCTGCGTTTGTCTTGAGTGAGCTGAAGCTCCACTAATCCAAACATGGAGTAGAAACCAAACTGGATCAGAGTGAGGTACCAACCGAAAGGCTTGAATCCCTCAACAGAAAATATCAGCTCCTGGAGGTGGGACAAAGCAGGGCATGATATCCAATTGCATATCTGGATGTCATTTATTTTCTTAAAACTGCATCTTTATATAGTTCCATGTAAACAAACACACAGCCTTCATAACAGCACTTTTCCCTTCACAGATAACAACAGATCAGTAATTTCAACATGTGTTTTCGTGTGTGTTTGTGTGGCTTGTGTCTGCCTACCTGCAGGTATCCATAGATAAGGTAAAAGAGGAAGACACCAGCCACGCATATGGAGAATTGTGTGGGGGTGCTGAAGCTGCTCAGGTTGATTCCCAAAACTCTCAGCTCTTCTACAGACTTTATGTGGGGCGACATCACTTCTGTGGATGACGGCATGGAGATTGAAATGTGCTTCCGTGAATTGTTGTAGCCCACCAGACCATATTTGGCACTCATTGTGTTTTCTGCTTCTGGGAGCTGTGGGTATATAGGGAGATAATTAGACAAATATCATTGAGGACATCTACTTGAAAACAAAGGACATGTGAGCCTGTGTTTAAGCTCATACTGCAAATGCATCATAACACCATCATCATCATCTTTACACATTCACCTTATTTACTATACCAGACTTTTATAGTTATAGAAACACCGTTTGTCATCAAACATTTTATCTAGTGTTAATCTTTGTTATAACACTAATAACATCCGCTGGTTTACCATCATCGGTGTGTGGTGTATGCTGGACGGGAGTGTTCCCTACATGCCGTGTTATTTTCTCTGGATTTAACATAAATGTAGGGGATAAGAATGTCTGTCCTTTATGGTGCACGTATTGATGTGATATTGATTGATTTGAACACATTGTCTTGGTCTAAAACACAGAGTCAATACATTGTATTGAACATTGTGTCTTTGTCATTAACTCGGGTGAAAGTGTGGTACAGTTGGAATATTTTTACAAGTAGTGTGACGTTAGCTAAGCTACATAGAGCAGCCGGTTGCTAACGACTTCAACTACATGGAGGCTGTGTATTTTTTGAGCTAACACACATTGAAGCCCTTAAATCAAGTACTAATTCGACCAACGACGGTTAGTAACACGGTTATAGTATCATATTTATGTGTACGCTTGCTTAAAATCAACCAAACAATGAACCAAGAGAACGCTCGCTACCTTCAGCAACACTTCCGGGTTTCTTTACGTTAGCTTATCCTCTTCTTCAGAGGCAAAGTCGGCGATAAGGATTTCCCTGGACTTTGCCGGCTTCATCTTTCGCATGTTCCGAACGTTGTCATACTTTTTATTCCCAGTGACAGAGAGTAAAACGCACGGAGAGAGGGGCGTTAGCATGCGGGAAGCTACCGGCACCTGCTGCACACGCACACAAGGCCAACAACTTCCGCTCGGCTCTGCCACGACCTCTGAACTGTGACACGGAGCTGTACGTCGACATACGCTGCACGGCCAGGTGAAGAACGATCACACCAAAGTTCCGGCACATACATTTAAAAAAAACAAAAAAAACAGTGTAAGATACCAGTTTGTCTCACTGGCTGTGTCTTACTTGTATTGAAGAGTCCATATTTTTTCCTGTCTCCTGTTTCTCATCACACGATACACGACTGTCTGGTTAATCCGGCTCAGCCACTCTTTGAAGTTCTTTCCTGTACATATGCGTGTGTACCTCACACATCCGCCCTCAGTTTTTGATCATAACTGATGATCAAAAATATTTCGAGAAATAGTACAATTCATAAATTATGTGTTTGTAAGTTATTTGCTGTAGATGAAAACACCAAATATGATATTTCTTTTTAATAAAAAAAAAACATATGATTTTATTTTTTGTCTCGCAAATACTTGATGATGATTTGTGATAGAGTTCATTTTACACCGTTGGTTGTTGCATTTAGTCCAGTTAAGGTTCTCAATAGAAATAGCCATTGTGAGACATAATAGCCAGTCAATGAAGAAATGAAAAAAAAGTTATGCAAGTAATCATTTTTAGGCACATCTGATATTTTTTTTTTGCAGTTTGGGCTTGGATATTGCACATGTAATTGTTTTCTATCTTCTACCTACATTCCCAACATTGCCTCCAGAATTTCCTCTTCTTCCACTTTACCCATTTTCCCATAAATGTTCTTCCTCCTGCTGTCTTGCTTTCATGTCCATATGAAAACCCTTCATTCTACCCTTACATTTCCTTCTCTCTTTCCCTCCCCTTATTATATTATTCCCTACTTTACTTTCTCCACTGTGCTTATGTCACACAGCCGTCTCATATTCCTTCTTCTCCCTATTTGGCTTTCCCAGTATAAGGCATCTCCTTTTCTCCCCGTCCATCCCCTCCTCCTTCTCTCTCCCTGCTGTCCAATCTTAAATCCCTCCCTTTTCCTGCCTTCTTCTTCTCTCTCTCTTTCTCCCTGTCCTCTGTCCCCAGCCAGAGGTTAATACACTCCAGGATGGCATTATTTCCTCCCCGGCCCTCCAACAATATAAAAATTCAGAATGGACAGCTCAATCCCTCTTCCATCTCAGATTTGATTGTAATGGTATTGCCTCCTGTCCCTGGGAGGCCCCTGCCGCCTCACCAACCCGGCTTTTATGACACTAAATGGCCAGGCTACAATTTTTCCATCTATTCAAAAAATTCTGTTAATAACTCATTGGGAATGAGACGTCGGCACTCCCTGGGCCGTCTGTGGCCAGGTCTCTCACCCCTCTGCTCATAGGGGTCACAATATACAGAAAAAGATGCAGGGCTGAATCGCAAATGTAAAAGGTTAATTAATCTCTGGGAATTTACAGTCCCCTTTTTTACTCCATTCCCCCTGCACTCCAATTGACAGTCCCAAAGAGACAAAAATGTCATATTTACAACCTTGTATGGAGAAAGTGCTCAGCAATGCACAGGAGTCGTGCGCAGGTGCAGGGTCTGTCCAGCCACTCTCCCCCGTCCAACTTTACAAGTGTACCCATTCATCTCCTGTGATGGATTTATGTAATAAAACCCATTTCCTTTTCCCCTACGATCCTATTAAATAATAAAATAATTATTTATTGATTATTCAAAAAGGTACATATGCGCGGGTAATGGCTTTGTACCACACCACTGGACCTGTAATAAATAAAGCGGGCGGAGAGAAGGGCTGAGAGAGACGTAGAGGAATAAAAGCAAGAGAGGGAGAGGGAGAGAAAGAAATGAAGGGGAACGAAATGACTTTTGAACAAGAGAAATCTGGATCCAATATGGCCTCTTGCAGCACGCATCAGGAAGGACATTATTCAATCTCCAGGAGGCTCATATGGAAGCGTGACCTACGAATACTTTTGCAATACACAGTTTATGGAACATAGAAATTAAAATAGATTATTAGGCCAGTGCCCTGCACAGATTTTTTGTCTTTGTTTTATATGCAGATTAGTTCATTTTTTTTTCACATGGAAGAGGATATACACATTTTTACATTATTTGTTTTTCAAAAAGTGTTATTTCAAATCAACATTTCTAATGATGTGATATAAAATGATCATTTAGTTTGAAAAAATACTTTCTCAGAAATGAATAAACTGTCTTGCAATGAACTAGTGATTACATTTCCTTTTTTTCCTTTTTTAATGTTGTTTCACTAAAAGAAAATACAGATCCGCACATTCACTCACACTGGATCGTGATATATATGAAGGAGCATGGTCCTTAATGTTATTTATTCACCGTCGGTTTCATAATAAGCCCCCTATCCCCAGCTGTGGAGGATTTTTAAAAAGAGACACTTTAATGTCAGCCAGTTATTACACTGAGTACTCCTTAATCACCCATTTGTGTTTGGCCTTATATTGGGCTAAAGCGCATTCACTCTCTGTTGTCTTTCTCCTGAGCTTGTCTCAAGCCTCCTGCATGGTACGGAAAACAGATGCTATCTCGACTATATTACTTCTCAAAGCACTCATATCCTCTCCCATGTTATTTTCTTTGATCTGCTCGGCTTGCTCTCTTTCTTGCCCCATCCACCCCCAACCCCCAACCCGCAGTCCTCTATCCTCTCTCCCCCTGACCAGAGAGGATGGTGTCTGTGGACATTAGAAATTCACTTCATCTGTTCTCTGTCCTCAGAGGGCAAGAGGTGCACGGTGGGTTGAACGTCTTAGCGGGTCAATTTACAAGCCGGTCACAATTGACTAGTCATTTACCAATAAGCAGCCATCTCCATTTGTGACTTGACTATTTTGCAGCATCAAGGAGTCGTGCACTCCAGTCGCCATTATATGAATACACTTAGAGGTAAAATTAAAAATGTATGCATTATAAATGCAGGAGAGTTGACTGCTAATAATTGATGACCCACGAAGTTACGTGTTTTGAGTGTTTTTGTCTACTTTATACAATGGTTTAAATGAAGAGAATTTGGATTATGTAACTGTTAATGCATTGATCACTTTTAGGCTCGCGACAAATAACAACTTTTTAACAGGAGTTTACCCCTGTGCACCTCTTTATACTGTACATCTAAAGACGCATGCATACACACACGCACACACACACACACACACACACACGCACACTGGCCTGAATAGGCGGCACAGAGGGCAGTGTAGCTTTCTTATGAGCAGCCAGGAGGGGGAAGCATCCCTCTTCGCTATGTTGCCCAGAAGAAAAGGAAAGAAAAAAGTAATTAAACAAACAATTTAACAGGAACTGTGTGCCTGCTTATCCAATCTGCCATACTCGCCCTTCTCTAATACGTATAGACAGAAAATGCGGGGGGAGAAAAAAAAAGATTGTTTCTTGTCTCCTCAGTGACGGTAAATGACACACATGTTTCATTGCCCATTCATTTAACCTGCACTGTGTTTATGAAGAGAAAGGGATTGAGAAACAAATTACGTAGAGTCATTTAATTAGGAGTTTTGCTGTGAGCAATAATCCTGTTTTTTTCTCATAACCTTTAACTACTCAATGGATTTGAGAAGCTATTACCTTTCAAGATTTCTGTTTTTAATTATTTGGAGTATTGTCACAGATATGAAATGTCAATCACTACCCAGGATTAATGCAGTGGTTTATGTTTGCATATTATTTACCGTACTTGTAGATTTAAGCTTGAGGAGTTCTTTCATCTGACAGGTTTCCAATCACCAGAAAATTGTGCCATGTGCAAAATTTGCATCCCTATGCTCCCATTTAGGAACATAGCCTCACTTTAAATCCATGAAAGGCAGCTATTTACACATATTTAAACTTAAATGTCTTATAGTCAATCTCAGAACAATATTAGAAATGCACCGATGTGTCTTTTTCTTAAATATTTGCACAATAATTATAAATAGAATTTATATTAAATAGTTTACTCGTGGGTTTATACGGAAGGTGTGTATGTGTAAAACTATAAACCAGGAAGTTTGTCTGTGTGTGTTGTGTGTGTCAGAGAGGGAAAGAGAGAGAGAGGCCCTGATCACGCTGAGGCAACACTGTGGAAGAAGCAGACAGAGTTTGTTTAGTTTCCCCTGGAGGACATCACAGTTGTCTGCCAAGAGACCAACCCATGTGCAGTGACATCAGACCCAGTTGTGGATGAACATCGCCTTAAATACACAAAGCTATGTGAGGTATGCTTGATTTATTTTGCCAGACACTCACAGGATCTGAGGGCATGTTTCCTTATCTTCAATCATTCGTTCACCTACGACAGCAGGCTGCATAAGTGGGGAAAATATTAAGAATATTAAAAAAAGAAAAAAAATTTAGAAGCACCTCATATTGCCCGTGGGAGTTGATCGTTTCACGTTGTAAATGTCTAGCAGGATACATTAAGGACAACTGTAGCAGGTCATATTTCCGAGTTCTTATTAAAACGGGCGTTTTCACCCCCCCCCCCCCCCCCCCCCGGTCCGACTAGGCTCTGAGGCTGCCGTGTAGGCTCCTCAGACCCCCCATGGCACGCGGGGCATGTAATCATCCTGAAAGTCCTCTCCTGGTGTCTGCACTCTCATAAAGCAGGGGAATGAATTGTGTGGCCCAGGAAGGGAAAATGAAATAAAAGGAGAACAAAATTACAGGCCTGGCTGACTGCACAAATCATGCATATGATGTTTTATGGCTTGCCAGCAGAATTCAACACCTGTGGATCACCGTAGCTATAATTGTACACGAATGCACCGGGATGGCGGTGGGAGGAGAATTGTGGTTTGCAGTGTCATTGAGTACGGGACAGAGAGTGTGCGCACCTAGTAGGTGTCTGTGTGTGTATAGGCAACTATGTTTTTCTTGGCATGGCCGGGTGTTAGAGGCCAGGGGAAGACGATAAAAGGAAAGTTCAGGGAACGCCTGTTGTTCACTTCTTTAGTACATCCTGGGTGAGCCGCATACATCCCACATGGCTTGCTCAGAGATGCTCCATTTACCATTGTAATCACGTTGTTTATTTGCCCCTGTCTGCTTTGGTGGGAAAAAAAGGAGGCTGATTGATCGGGACAGTTTGGCCTGGCAATGGCTTTGCCATGTTCTTTAATTAAACGAGGCAATCAGTGATTTATAAATCACTATTCGTGTGACCACCGGCTCTGTCTGAACCTGGTCCTTTTTTTTTTTTCCTTCCAAAGCTGACACACCTGGTGCTTAAACTTACAACAAGCACCCGCCCACCGCAGCTCCTGAGAAAAGAAGCTTTGAGTCGTGACATTTTCACTTCATTAACTATTTGTTGTAGGTTTATTAATATTATATTTGGCATTTTTTCGGTGTTCATGCGATATTGTTAAATATATATTTGTCCTTTTTCGACCTAATTTTACTTTAAGTAAAAAATATATATAAAATAAGAAAATTAAGATATATGTATGAATAAAATGATCAATATTCATATATAAAATATATTAAATATAGCCGATCAAAATTCTTCACTTTCTCCAACATATCTCTCCCACCTCTCCGCCATGGACGCTGATACCAGAAAATTGATTACACCTCTCCATCTGCATTATGACTGGCCTTCTCCTGTGTTTGCTGCCTCTGCCTACAGCACAGAGTTAGTGTACAATTACATATAGTTTAATATATCTGCCTGAGCACCTTTAAATAAGCATCACAAGTCCACAAGGTGATTTGTCTTCTAGCCCCATTACTCTATTGTACATCTTGATAGCCAGGGATCGCTCTGAGCTATGTTTAAGCATTAAATAGTGTATTATTATTTCACATAAATCAAGCTGAGATGTTAGGGGGCATTCATAAATTTTGCATTTCTCACAGACAGTATTTTAAAGCCTCTCCCACTCGGCCCCGCTCTGAATTTTGAAACTAAAGCAATTCTGCTCCTTGCACTTGAAAGTACATCAAAGATGGGCATACCAGGAAGGTATATTCAAAACAACATGTAATCCAGTTTAGATTAACTGACTTACTCTTAACACATTCATCACATCCCTATTTCCATAATAAGTAGCCATGATTTTGCTTCACTGATGCAGCCAGGTGTATTCCAACGGAAAACATTGGGTTTTTATTGCCACGAATAATGGGGAGAAATCCAAACAAAAGACAATTTATCATAATATTTTCACAGTTATCCATGGCCACATAATTTCTTATCTGTGCTGTTAGTTATATAATTAAATGTAAAGGTCCATCTTTGCTATCAGCCCTTTTCCCCATGTATCAGCCATAACAAGCAATTTGCATTCTTGTTTGTTCCAGGAATTTTCTTTTTTGTACAAGGAAAGGCCTCTTACCTGTTTAATTTATCCGGTATTAATATTACATGATAAGTTTCTATTCATGTTTAAATATTTTGTCAAATATGTCCCTAGAAATGTGCATTTATTCAACTCATGGAAAGATACATATAATAATATAGCTAAAAATAAATTCATGTGTAAAGACATAAGTATTACCGAAATATGTCCAGAACATTACCACCCATTATTATTGGGATGACATGGTTCATTGAAAATCACACTAAAAATAAATAAGTGAGTCCAAATTGTTTAAATAATTCAAATGATTCATAACTCAGATATTTTTTTCATGATTTCTTACTCACACTGCAACCATACACCACAATTAATGATACATTTCACTTTAAAACATGCTTATCATTTTCTGCACATAATAATTATATGACCCACTGGCCTGGGGGCCTCAGTGCTACAACAAAGTCAGTAAAAAAAATCATGTAAAAGTCACTGCAAATTGGAAATTGACTGGATGCCAGGACAGTAAGGAGGATTTGGGGGTGGGGGATGTGTGTGTGTGTGTGTGCTTGCGTGTGTGTGTGTGTGTGTGTATGGGGCGTTTGACAAATGTCTTTGAACTAGTTTCTGCTTGCAGAAAGCATCGCTTCTGGGTTGATATTCTTTCTGAAGTGTTTCATGGCAATGAGAATTAAGAACTAAAGCACAGCGCCAAATGATTCAGTGAAAAGATGGCAAACACCCACAGGTATTCCGTTCACATGACATCACCCTGTGTAAAATTGTCAACTTCTTTACTTTTTTTTTTTTTTACCCGTTTTTTTAAACTTGGTGGGTTCCCTGAGTTGAGAAATATTTGGTTTCAGGAGAGACGGACAAAAAAAACAACAAACTATGGACAATCTCAGTCAGTTGCAAAACAATCGCAATGCGATACTAAAAATGTTTTAGTTGCTTGGTCGACGTTTTGGTGGTGCAGATCTGTTACACATGTTGTTCCAAAGCGCAGCAGAGCCACATCAAGGTGCGTGTGAGCGGGATCTGCCTTTCTTTACATCTCCCTTCATCTCTTCATTCCTCGGAAGAACATGTCTTCTGACCTTGACATGTGTTGGTTGGCTGCCTGAGTGTTTCCCTTCCAGTCCCCCCCCCCCCTCCACCTTCAGATCCCGAACTGGAAACTCTGCGCCTGTCATCCCATTTTCTCGCGATTACCCTTGCTTCGCACACACACGTAGAGAGCATACGCCGGCAACAATACCTGGGAGGATAAACACTCTGTTAAAATTGAATAAACATAATCCAGACACGCTCAATCCAGCCTGTCTGTCTGTCTCACCGATTCCACCTCTGAAGAAGTGCAAAGATTAGATGTCAGCAAAAAGGTCGGCTCTCACCATAAACAGAGTTTTTTGAATCCTTGATTTTACTGAACTGGTTTCCTTTTTTATCATCTTTTGATGACAGCAATATATCATTTTACATTTTTTACAATACATTTTTTTTTCTGCATTTTTGTTCACACAGTCCAGGTTGTTTTTTTAATCATATTACACGTTAAATGATAAAAAAAATATTGCACGTACGTCCCAGACATACCGCGCACCTTCACTTTTGTCGCTCTGATAGCGGTTAGAAGAGTCATGTTAATGCCTTAAAGTTTAATAAATACCAAAGTCAAGATTAACACCCCGAGTCTTCTCACTGCTTCTTATGCGCCGGTGTCCTTTGTTAAAAAGAAACATGTGTCTGTCTATCGTCGAACCATAAGCGCTCTGGATGGGCCAGGATTCCACTCTTTTGAAGTGAACTTGTCATGGGAAATCTGCCTCAGTGGCGCTCAGTTCAATCACAGGCTCATAATGAATAGTGTGTGGTGCACCACTTCAAACGTTTATTTTCGACTCTGCATTGTGGGATGAGCTTGTGCGATGCCTGTTGTCACCTTGTCACACACTGGCACATGCACGCACAGTAATGATAGTTCACAATCCTGTGTGGCTATTGAAACGTAATTTTTTTACAGCATGCACGCACACACGTGTACCCCTGATGTGATAAATCACCATATACAAAAACCTTGTCATGTATTTACTTCAAAATACACACAGGCAGTTACACACATGTGCATTTACAGATGTATAAAATGACAGTTTAATGTGCACTGACAAGTAATCCACCCCCTTTTTGCCTGCAAACGCACGCACACACACACACCCACACACACAAACACACACACACGCTCACACACACATGCGCGACTCCAAACCGACTGCAGTAACACAACATTTGGCGGTTTTCTCTTCTCTGTTATCTCCAGCTTCCTTTTTGCCCTTTGGTTAAACATTCTCTTGGCATGCATGATCTCATTTAACTTTGATTTCCTCTTTTTCCAGGACGGCATCCTCGATGGTTCCAATTTCCAGCCCATTCCCCAATTTTCAACCCCAGTGACAGACAACACACGTTGGAATGTCTGTTTAGCTAAAGAAGGGAATTGGTAAGTGATGATTGTCAATGCTGTTTAAGATAAAAAAAAGGAGAGTTTGTAACCGATAAGGATTGGCCTGGGTAGAGAGCAGGAAGCTTGGAGATACTGCTTTAAATGTGTTGCTATATAAGCCTCATAGCTCATGTGTGATATATGTTACTGAGCTTCAGGATACACTGCTGTAGACGTCTGTCTACATTTTTTTTTACGGTGGAAGTTGAGATATTAAAGAGAAACTTTTTACGTGTGGTATAAAATGTTAAAATTAACAACAAAGCAAAGTATTTTGGAAGATTACAAGTATGCCTGAACTCCAAATCTAAAATCTACTGTAAATCTAACTCATTTTGCAAAAATTTGGTAATTTATTTATTTTTATTTCATTTTATGTGTACTTAATCTCAATTTCCTCAAATGTATACCAAATTAATCATTGGAGCCAATCTCAATCATTAATGCATTTTATTTTAATTTTACCAAAATAAGAGAAAATAAAAACCACCTCGCTTGCGTATTATAATCAAATAAGTGTTTTTTTTTTTTTTTTTTTTAAATGTATCATTTATATAATAAATGCCGTTGGTGCCAAACAATATTGACTTGATTTGATTAACCTCTCCAGTGTGGAGAATGTGTCCAGCATGAAGGACTCTTTGTTGGTTGAAAAGAGCAGGTCATTGTTGCACTCTAAGTGGTTTGTGTAATCCTCTATAACCAATACCATGAAGCCAAAGGATTCTGAATTTTTTTTCGGCACATTTTGAGTAGAAGCGAACCTGGAAATTGACTCTCTCTTACAAACCCTGTCATGAAACAGAGCTCCCCATTTCCATATCAAACGGATTAGTTCCAAGACCAGGGAAGTAGGAGTAATGTAAGTAACCGTACAAATTTAAATATAGGACATCAAAAACATTGTTAAGCATTTATTTTTAAGCAGCCCTGACTTTCTGCCTCACCCTGTGAAGATGCGCTGGAAGTGTATCTCTTCCATTTAGTTTTCATTTTATTTTGAAAGACGCCGAACGCTGCAGTAGTTTTAGATTTCATGAGCACCACGGTGTCCTGCGGTTCTTGTGCGCTCAACTCCATTTGTGAAATGAATATATCACCTCAAGAGAAGCACTTGTATTAAAATTGATTTCAGGTGGGCAATGTTCATGCAAGCTGACCGTTCTAAAGAAACAGAAAGAGAGGAAAATACAGACACCAGCTGCCACTTCATCTACGGATTCATGCTGCATTTAAACATCCATATTTTGAAAAGGTAAATTTTTACGTAATTTTTGTATTTCGCGAAAATCTTTTTGAAAATGACTCATGGTTTTACATAGTTTTAAATTTAAATTTAAATTTAAATTTACCTTCACGAGGGAGACTCGATGTGAGCAGTGAGTAACGACTTGAACAGAGGGAGCCATACCAAGTTTGCCTTTTAAATCGGATGTGTGTGTTTGTGTGCCATCAAGATAATATTTAGCAGCTTACTGACTGATCTGACCTGCCAGTAGCTCCCTGTCCGGATGAGGAGATGGACAAATGGATGCAGACGGTGCTTCCGCAGCTCTTTATGACTTAGTCTGTCCCAGTGTTATTGAAAAAAATAATAAAAAATCCAGGCCTTGTTGTTTTGGGATTTGTCCCCTCATAATGTAGCTTGAAAACAGGAAACCAATAGTGGGAATAGACCCCCAAATATAATTAATTTTGCGGGGGCAGTGCGTTAGGGGGGGTGGGTGGGGGTTGGGGGGTGGACTATTATTGCAGGAGGAAGAGTTCTAATCAGTTGCAGATTTCTTCCTGTTTGGTTAGCGTGACCGTGGCCAATTACGAGTGAACTCTGTGTTACAGTTTCACTTCCTGTGCTACCCAAAGAATGGACTGAAGCCGACACAGCTGAGTCTGGCAGAGCGCAGGGAGAGGGAGTACGAGACACGAGAGGGAGAGAGGAGAGACAAAAGACAAAACGAGACACACGAAGATGAGACTGTAGGAAAGTAAACGGAGCAGAGGAAGGGGGGAAAAAAAGCCCCCCAAAAAAAAACGGAAAGAAAAAAGGGGGAGAGTAAAATCTCTGGCCAGATCTAAGGTGCACCGACACAAAGGCACATACATGCTTTATCCACGTAATATAGAACATGACGTGGTTTACAAAGGAAATGAAAGGATTTCGGAACCTGACTTCTCTTGCTGGTTCAGCTGTTCCCAGGTAAAAGCTGAAACTGCCGAGCAACGGACCAAACTCCAGTCGCAAATGCAATAACACATAACTCGATCCTTTCAGCGATGCTATCAAAAGACACAATTTGGCATTGTTGTTTTCCCCCAAATCGAATTAAACCACCGGACTAAATAACTGAATGACAATTGCCAAGGCCTATCCGAATTTGCATAAAAGTGTGTCCTCCCCCCCCAACGTGGAGAAGTAACTCAATATGTCATGGTATCTCCTGGAAAGATCTCCATGCTTATTAAGCCAGATGCTGCTTTTGCAAAAGGCTTGCCAAGCCAGTAGTTTACACCATGTTACAACGGCGTGCTCCAGACTGTCCATCCTGCTCTTTCGCTCGGGCCTTTTGTGAGACCTCTGCGTCTTTTTTGTGTCAACAATTTAGTGTCTACACGAGAAACAATGCACAAAAAAATAAGAGATGATAGAACATAACTGGCGCCGCCACAGTGGTTACTGTCCACGATCACTTACAACCTGAGCCAGCAAACGATTCCCTTTGGCCTGATCCCACTCTTCCCTTCTCTCCTCCCTTAGTCTCTTTCCCCTTCTCCAGGGGGGGTCTATTCCCATATTTTCCCCCCCGTAATAGTTTTTTTGGCATATTACTCGCCCCCAGAGGTCTCCCATAATTCACTTTTGATATCATTGTTTATTTGTAGTATTACAGGAGGGGCGCACGTTGGGAAAAACATCAGAATTGGCATTGGGACCTTATTTTAGCCCTCGTTGTTTGAGGTGATCGGCACATTTACTGCAACCATAAGACTCACAGTTTGTTTCCACTAATTGTTTTGTTGCAACAATGGGATTTTAACAAAAGGGGGTTGTTTGTGATGTATTAAATGTAATTTACTGGCAGTAAATGAAGTTATTCATTTATGTGGTTATGTTGTAGTCGTGGTCTGGTCTTATGTTTGGCCCGACCAAGCGGTGGCCGTGCAATAACAACACACCATCTGTGAACCCCAAAATCAACTAAAATAATGCACCTAATCATCAAAGAAAGCGGATGGAATTCAAGTACCATAAATGTACACAACAAAAGGACAATGTTAAACAAAAAAAAAGAAAGGGAGGCAACAGAAACTACAGCAGTCCCCACACCGACAGCCAACATCCCTTCTGGAGGTGGCACAGGAGTGTTTAAGCTCTTTCTCCAGCTGCTCCTCGTAAATCTGACTGGGCTTCAGGGGGAGGAGCTACAGAGGAGACAGGCACATGCAAAGCTGTTGTTAACTTTCTGATGTATTTTAATAAATGAGTGTACAATAATCCCCAGCAATGGCATTAATGATCCATCAATTAAATATTTGGGGTGAATAAAAATATTGAGAATTATAAGATTTTTTATTTATTTATTTATTTTTATGTAAAATTCTGTAAATCTGTTTTATGTTACCAAACGGATGACAGAACATTTATTTCAATTTTCCAGCGTAATTGAAAACATCTTAAAGAGGACAATATTGTGGCGGTTACAGGGTAGGGGCTCCAAATGCACAATATAAAGCAGTATAATGACTTCCTATTATGCAAACACACCTACAATAATTCTAACCTGACTCTTAAAAGCCAAGACTTAACCGCTCAAACAGCCCATAGAATCGCTGGTCGGTCCCCACGCAGATAGGAAGTATGTAGGTGCACACACACCCAAACAGGCACGCAGCGAGCAATATGAGAAATACATGTAGAACCACACTATTCGGTGTGAACTGGAGGGTCCAAGTCACTAAACTAATCCTGGTCGCACAGATTCCCACTTCCTGCTCAGCGTTTCGCCGCAGCTGGCTGGGATCATTTCGCAAACACAAGGTATTCCTGCAAGAATTGATTCTGTTACATCGCACATTGATCACGCACATGGCCTGCGGACAGGAGATGGCTTTACAAGCAATAAGATGGGAGACAATTATATTATTTTAGTAAAATAAGACAGAGTACAAGTAGCGAGTGCCAAAAGCCCAGGCAGGGGGAGAGGCACGGGCGGCCCCCTCTGAGGCTGCCTCAATGTGTTTGTGCTCCATCCTCAAGTGGCACGGTAATCCACTAAACTTTCCTCCGCCCGCTTCCCTCAATGCAATCAGGATGCGAAGGCTCACCAGTGATTGCGTTCATTTGTAAAAGCATCCAAGCCAAAATTGAACCCCAAGGCTGATAAACTATAAAGATGCTGATCAGATCGCGGCTAAGGAGTCCACACTGGAGGGCACGAGGTGTCAGGGCTGGAGCCAAAAGAGCAATGACTCTGTATACCTCACTCGGAGCCAGGCGGCTGCCCCGGAATACAAACACGGGAGGGGGGGGGGGGGAGCGAAACACATAAAACCGACAACAAACAGCGGATCGGATTTTTCTTTTTTTTTTTCTTTTTTTCCTGCCGCAGAGGAAGGTATTATCTGTGCGGTGGTTTAGCAATTTCTTTCAGATGCGGTTTATTTCCTGTTTTCCCCTTCATGGACACCGTCGGTCGACGGAGTGCATTCATTGCCGTGGAGTTGGAGCCCACGTGGGTTGTATTGTTATTGACGAGCTCGGCGTCGGTTGCATTGCGCGTCACCAGAAAAACAGAAGGCCAAAACGGGCGCAAGTCGTGTTTGCGTAACCTCGCTGCGGAATACGCTGAGCGGATTTTTTAATCAGAGCGAAAAAACAAACGCTGCAACCCATTCCGTTTTCAGAGCAGGCTCACGCGCTAACCTACGTGTTGCAACCGACACCGACAGTTCGCCACGGCCCTTTTCTTCTCCAGTCGTTTCCCCACTCGCCCTGGCGCTGCCTCGCACTAAACGGACGTAACTTTAAACACACTTCGGTGGCTCTGCCAAAGCGTAAAGGCAGAGGTCGGAGGGAGAACGCAAGGCGGAGGGAGGATCTGAGGATGTTATTTTCCTCCTCCATCCTCGTGGCCCCGGTGCGTTAAATGTCAAAGAGCAGACAGCGGGAGACTGATTCCGCGGAGCGATGTGAATGGGACTATTGAAGACCTGCCTTGATTGACAGCTCTTCCTCTCTCGCACTGCCCCGAGGGTGACTGACAGTGTGGTTCATCTCACATTTTGTGACTGAGCTAATCCAGTAAATTCCTACCAGACGCAGCGCAACTCAGCAGAGACCTCCCGCTCCTTTCCCAGGTGGAGTTTTTATTTTATCTCTTCCTCCCCAAAATAAATATGTTTTTCCATCTGTGGCACTGAAAACAAACCGGGGAGGGGGGGGGGGGGACTATAATTAAGTGTAAGTACATAATTAAGCAAGTTACGAAAAGTGCTAGTTTTCGATGAATTAAAATTGTGGCACTGAAAACAAACCGGGGAGGGGGGGGGGGGGACTATAATTAAGTGTAAGTACATAATTAAGCAAGTTACGAAAAGTGCTAGTTTTCGATGAATTAAAATGTAGACTAATTACATGTGGGAATTAGCCTGCTGTTGTGCTAGTGATTAATACTGTCATAGGTTATTGTCTCAATATGCTGCCAGTTGGAAATGGAATCACCTCACTGGAACGATTGATCTCTTGCCAAGTTCAAAAATTAATTGACTCAACAATCACTGACACACAACTATCTCACATGCTGTCCCGCGTGCCCACAAGGTGCGTCATTTATCCTCCCGACCTTGCACCTGTATTTTGATGTTTGCCGTTTCCCAGAAATCACTTCCACCACTTTGCAGCTGGCTTGGGACACAAGGGGGGGGGGGGGGAGAAAAAAAAAGAAAAAAGGAGTGAACTTGAAAGATCTCCACATCATAGGGAGTGTTAGCGTGATTGCGGCCGTGGGTAACTGCAGCGTACCTTTTTGACAGCCTTCTCCCACATTAATGCAGCAGCCCGATGAGGAGACATATTTGACACTTCCATTAATCATCATTCCTTAAATGAGCTCTCTGCGAGGATATGCATGTTGGCATGATTAATTGCGAGCCATGATTTACCCTGCCTTTTGCAGTAGACCGATATTAACCTCAAGTCAAAGCCGTGGAACGCCGAGTGGTTAACTGTGTCAAGGCACCTTTTAAAGAGACGAAAAAATGCAATTGTTGAAAGAGCTCAACCCAAATAGAAGGGGAAATACACGTGGAATGAAGTCCTAACATATTAGGGGAGTTGGGGAGGAAAACATTACATCAAACCTATTGTGCTGGCCAAATCTCAGACTTGTGTCGGTGTTCAGACACATCAAGATATCAAGCGCAACACTTCTTGCGGCGAGAGCAATTACACACAGACCTGTGAATCACAAAGCCCCATTTTTGGAAATTGACAATGTCGATGTGTTCACTGTTTAGAAACATCTAAACAGCACGGTCATGAACCCCACCCACCCCCCCCCCCCCCCCCCCCCGATTTTGTGCATTTGGCTCCTGTGTTCTGGCTAAGCACATCCCCGCATACAATATCCCCCAGCGTGTGAGTTCAGGCGCCTACCACGCAAGTATGATGAAAGCGTCACCAACCAGTCGTGACAATAGGAAAGTGAGATAATGGCTCTTCAAGATGAACCGAGGAGGACTTGTACAAGCACCGAGCTATTAAGGGGGGCATTGCACACTTGAAATGGTATGCTTTTGAAGTCCGAGTAAACCGGGGGGAGGGGGTAGACTTTGGTCTGGTCCACCTCACTGTCGCACATGACTCCGACGCTGTTCATACTTGGGATGATGTATTTTTGTGGATTTTGTGGCGCTGCTCCTGAACAAACAACAAAAAGGATCAAGATTAAATTGAACATACCCCGAGATTTGACTCGTCCTTCGGGGGCCAAGTCTCGTGGGTGGCCCGACGTTTTTGCTCGCATTGCCAGAGCGAGCCCTCGTAATTGCACAACGATGTCGCGCGCAATTCAAATGCGAATCGTTCCTCCTCGACACCGCCAATGCATCTGTCGTGTGGCTCCTAATTCTTTTTTGTTTTTGGTTGAATAATTACAAAAAAAAAAGAAGAAGAGAAACAGAGAAACATACTAATGAGAGAACCTTACTTGAGGGCTTTGCCGCTCCACTGACTATCATATTAATGTATTCCTGTGTGGATTAAACGCATCATCAAACACCTAAGTTCCCTCCATATTCTCCTCTGAAGACGAGGGCTGGACACCGGCGTGTCTACCTTGCCCTCTGCCAAAATGAAGGGCATTCTTCATTATCGCACCTCTTGTGATTACTTGTTAATAGCCATGTACTAATGGTCCCCCCAGTAATTTGACCAAAAAAACACTGGGAATATCGTTTTTTACGAGAATGACATTGTTTCGGTCAATGATTAACTCATTAATATATATGTCAAAGTGAAACCGAAGTGATATGTAGATTTAAAACTCCCCGCTGGATGTCTTTCCTTCTCGCGTGCACATGTAAATACTTAACTAAAAAAGTACTTCTGTAGGTGTTTGTGTGTGTGATGTCTGTGGAGGATTTTTTTTTTTTTTTTTGCGCGCGTTAATAAATAAGAGAGAATATGGAAAAAGTTTATGAGTAGATTATCTTGCTAACACCGGCAGTCAGGGGTCGGATTTCTCCTTCTCCTTCTCATCCTTTCTCCTCTTTCCTGCCTGGAGCTCCCGGTGACTGCCGGTGTAATCTGCGCCTGACCTTTCTCCACCTCCTTTAAACCTCTGTCTGTTCCTCCCTCCTTTCCTTGCATCTCACCGCACCCCTCCTGCCGCGCCCCCCCCCCCCCCCCCCCCCCCCCCCCCTCTCTCTCTCTCCTCACCACGGACTGACAAGTTACGAGAGCTCCTTTCTCACAGTGGCTGACAGCTTGAACTGGCTCATTAAGGCCAATTGGAAGCGGGGAGACTAAACTGAGCAAGCAGAGTTATTTTAGAGGCCACTTTGTGACAGAGCAAACATGCCAGCTCACGCTCCGTATAATGGCTTGTCCGGGGTTGACGAAATATGTCAGATTTAACCATCATAATAAACCTTCCGCAATGAGACGCTAAACGGCTGAGGTCTGGCAGAGTAAGGCCAGTTGATTGTTTTTTTTTTAAATTTGGTATAAGCGAGATGATTTTTTTTTTTATTTTTTTATTTATTCTAATAGAGTTGCCAACCAAAGACGCAGAAAGTACAAAGCAACGCAGCGTGCGGTTGAGGTGGGTACCCGGAAACGTTAGAGCCAACATTTTCAATGGATTTGCCCATAGCTGAGAGAGCAAAGCAGGCAACGTGTGATTGATCACGTCCCACAGGGGCGACAGCCAGCACGCCATTTATGCACAACAAACGGCGTTGGCTACACTAAACTAAGCTCACACAACCTATGCAGATAGCGCAGTCTTTCATTTTTCACATGTGCATACTAAACCTGGCTGATAAACGATTTGCCTAGCAGCATTCCTGTCCATATTTTATCACAGCAGACAATGCTCAGTGGCGTTGCCAGACTTGGTGTGTATCCAGTATCGGGGCAAAAAAGCTTCTCCCGAACCCCTCAACAGCTTGGCTCCCGTAATTAACATCCACAGGACTGATGGAAGCCTTGGTCGGAGGCAGAGGGAACAGATAGCGGAATCGAAGATGCAAACGCAGTTTAAGACAAAAATGCTAATACAGACAAAGAGCGGGCAGACAAAGATTTCATTTGACAGAGGTCTTGGGTCAGTCATGCATAAAGCCTATCCCTCGCCGCGCAGATAACCTCCATCGTGCAGAAAGCTCCTGTCGAGGGCAGAACTGGCTGAAAGGATTAATAAACGTTTATACTTAAAGCTCTGCAAAAAAATAAAAAATAAGAAAATGTCGAACACGGTGAGAACCTTTAATCTGTGGCACGCCGGAAATTTTTTTTTAAAACGGCTTCTTTAATATGGCATTTATGCCGGCAATACACGAGCAGGGTAGAATGTTAACTGCACTATCCAGAGGCTGTAGTGTCTGGTAAATTTGGAGCCCTGTTTTTTTTTTGTTTTTTTTTATATTTTTTCAGCGTGCCTCCAAATTTAAAAAGTGCCAGATGAAGTAAACAGACGTCGCTGTCGTATCCCCAAATAGCATATTACAGGATTGTTTCAGAAAGTATTTTTCAATATATATTCATTCTCTAAACAACAATGCAAAATCCAAATGCACATGCTACATGCATTCAGGTATTTTGATAGGCAGCTGACGGACCTGTTCCTTGTTTGAGAGCACACACACACACACACACACACTCACACACAAACACATCAGAGCAGATCGCTCGGCCTCTGCTCTTCCTCAGCCTAACCCTAACCAGACGCCTCATCTTCTGGAGGCCCCAGGTGACTCCTTGACTCCCTCTGATTGGACGGATCCTGTGCGTGCGTTTTGTTAAAAGGGACCATTAATAGCGCGCCGACGACCTCTGACCATCCCTTTAAATCATTAGCTGGCCAACTGATGGTTTCTATTTACCGTCCCCATAGGAGGATCTTAAAGAGGCGGGGAGCTTTGTTGTTGTAGGATATTGTGACAGGGGAGTTGATGGGGTGTGCTAGTTAGTCGCTGGAAATTCGGAGATGAGACGAAGGAAGAACTCAAATGCAAGGCTGATATTTAAACCACGGCTCTTCATAAAAATACATAATGGAAAAACTGTTCGCAGTGCATTTGTGATTGAGCTAAAGCCGTTGCTGTGCTCAAAGCAGCACACCCTTTTATGATCCAATATTTAAATGCATCTTCAATCCCAGGTGGTATTTTGGTCACAAATGCACCTGTAGTAATTCAATGTGAAATCAGCAATTTAAATTCATGTATATTGAGTGGAGTTTTATTGCAGATATCAAGATGAAAATAATATTACGCAAGAAAGCAAGAAAAAAGACAAAAAGCATTAACATGCAAATGAACCAAATAAAGTTTAATAAAATTTAAGAAATGTAGGGTTAAAAAAATCGATTAAATTAAAGGATATGATACATTGTTTTTCTTTTTTTTAATGAATACACGCCTGCTTTTGAGTGTGGCATGGGTTTGCTCCTTTTCATAGTGTGTGTGTATGTGGGTTCATTTGTTTCTTCTGCGGAGGCGGGGGGGGGGGGGGGGGGGGGGGGGGGGAGGGGGGGGGGGGGGGTGTCAGGAGGATACACGGAGCCTTTCCTTATCACCCCATGCTTAAATCATGTGTACAAGTTGTTTCCAATAAACTATTAAATTTGATAAAGGGGTCTGGTATTATATAACAATGCCCACGGGGCCCTCGGACCTCTGCTATCATGAATACATTTCGCCTGATAATAATGCAGTGACTTCAATCGCTGCCACAGGAAAAACTGCTGCCCTCCTGGAAATCAACCTGCACGGCGGCGTGACACTTGTATATATGGACAGGTGATGAGATTATCATATATTTATGCCCTCTGGGTCGGTGTTAAGAGACTGCTGCAAATGAGCGCACGTAACACGAGGCACTGGAGGGCAGGACTGGGAATGCCGTGGGGGCAAGTTCTCTCACTTTGCAGGAAAGGCCTTTTATTCATGAGCTGAGAGCCGTATGCCAGTTATACACTGGCATTTGATTATAAGTCATTGTAATTCAGTATGAGTTTTGCACTATTGCAGAGAATTTACAAGCCTGTATTTTGAGAGACACCGTAAATCAATGAATGAAAACAAATGCGTTGCATCATATACGCATTTGAAATAAAATGATCATATGAATCGATGTAGGACGAACGTAACCTTTCCGAAACTTTGATCATCTACAAAATCCTGCACATTAAAAACAGCAAAACAAGAAAAAAAAAGAAAAAAGAAAAAGATCCCTGCCATCCCGGCATATGAGACTTCATGACTGTGTGAGCAGCAGTGAATACTTGGCATTCCCAGCTGCACCACTCTGTCCCATATCTCTGGTCTCCATACAGTATCTAGGTGGCAAAGCAGGTAGGCAGGTGATGAATGTTCAGTAATTGTAAGAGTTCACTGGTGGAGAGATTCAAATCCATGACAGTGAGAAATGGACGAGGGCCCCGGGGGAAATTTCAGGCTGTGAGGAAGTGCATCCAACCTGTCTAAATAACAGATCACACCTCAACTTGGTCACTTGCTCAGAACATGCTCTCTGATATTAGAAAATGTGCTTTTGCTGCAAATGAGCCCGGTACGGGCAGCTCATGTTTGTTAAACAAGTATCGAATGGTGCAAAATCAAATGAGATTCTCGGCATACCGAACAGATTGTTGTTCCAATAAATTGTTTAAATCTGTTGAAAAAAAAATTGCAACAACATGCCCGCCGCAGTTCTGAAGGCTTTGCTTGGTGTGCAATATTTGCATAATTATGAGACGCATTAACTGTCGAGGCGCTATGTGTCGGGACGGTTGCGTCCCTGTCTCTGCATGCAAACAGTTTTTGTGTCTTTTGTATATCCACTGTGCTAAAGCCTACGCGTGCCTATGCTGCTTGTTCAGAGGTTACGAATCTATGCTTCTGCATGATAGTAGATAGTAGATAAACATTATTTCAGTACATAATGTATAAACTACCTTCAACACAATTGTTTCTTGTAAGCCTTTGGCTGTCGGTCGGGGCCGTGCAAAATGTTGTTCTGCGTCCAGGTTACACAATCCAGACTGAAAGGTGATGAAATAAAACTAATCACACACATTTAAATAAAAAAATAAATAAATAAAAAAAAATAAAAGGTCCACACATGCCTAATTTACCATAGGGAGTCATATTTTGCCTCTCAATGATTTACTGTAAAAGTCGAAATGAAATGCAACTAAATTTATATTTTGCTTGGAATGCGGCTGAAGTAATAAGTGAGGCAGAGTTATTATGACTGAGCTGTGATAATTATCAGCGCTGTTATCAGGGATTTGGTAAGATCAGAAATATTTGTGGATGTGCACATAAACCTGCAATTTCAGCATTGGGTTTATATATGCATGTGCAAAATCAAAACCCCCCCCCCCCCCCCCCCCCCAGAATACTTTGCTGATCTTCTAATCTGGCTGTCATCATTTCACTCAGCCTCAGTTTGACACCGCACCACTTAGCCAGTCAGACCTCAGCCGCGGAGCTGAACATGCCCTATCCCATCCAACGTGGAATGTCAGGTAGCATTTCTGACGCTAAACAATCTTGCGGCAAGTTACTGGCAACGACACCCGCACACATTCATTTCCACCAGGTTCTTCCCACAAGCAGAGGTTAGCGAGCGAAAAACGAAAACGTTTTGGAGGGGAACAATTATGGCGCATTCAAGCTGTTTCATGTAGCTGGCATCCCTTTCTTTTCAGTATGATCTTAATTCACTCATCAGGAATGGACAAACGAACAAAGGAGCGTATGTTATTAATGACTATCTGTCACTAACTTTATTTACCTATTTTTAATGACTTTTCACAGACGCCGTGTGACGCTGTGGATTATCCAGACGCGCACAAATGAAAGCGGATGGCAAACACCTCCTTTAGGTAGTTCCTGAGTTCTATAACTTCATCATCAAGGATGCCGCCGTGGTTTCGGTTACACTGCATAAATCATCGGGGATGCTTACACGGAGCCGCGCCTGCAGGTATTCCCCCGAAGCCCGGGCATAAAGCATTTTCCTAATAATACGGGGAGACTTCATCACTTAGTCACGGCGAAACTGCATAAGACATCAAATGACAGCACGGAGAAGTTTTGTTGCTGAAGGGTGATCACTGTTGTCGGTGCAGAACCGCAGATGTGGGCAACGTCTCCCTCGGAGAAAGGGCACACATGTGCAAGCCGGATGAATGTGGAGAGACAACACACGGACAAAATCCTCCAAAACCTACCGCCGCGTCGCCCCGAGCCGTTGTTCAACTTAAACAATAATCTCACAATCCACGTATAACTCAGTGGTCAGACAGTCAAAACATAGTGAGAGACAACATCAGCGGCCGTCTGCACAAGTGGAAAGAGGGCTCATAAAGTGCCGACCTCACGAGACAACAACAGACGGGCCCCCCCCCGGGTCAACTTCCTGCTAGGTTAAGCCGGAGAGAACACAAACTGGCGGGCTCATCAGGCCCCTCGCATTATTATTAATGAGTTCATTACTGTACAGAGACAGAATGAGGGAGGGATCGAATGGAAGTGACGAAGACAGTGAGTGAGTGTAAAAGAAAAACAAAGAAAAACTGTGTTAAAAAGCTAAAAGTGAAGTAGGCAGAGCGAGGAGGGGTTTTGGGGAGGGGGGGGGGGACAGAGGATTTTGGACATTCCCTTCGGGGGCCTTGTAGGGAAGAGTTTTTATCTCTTTTTAGGGTGGCCGGACCCTCTCTCATTTTTAATTGGAGTCTTCATCTGTATCCTACTGTCCTGCACTCCGGTGGCACCCCCCAAGGTGCAGGGAATTACAGAATCCGCCGCCCTCCCCCTTTATATTTAGGCCATTTAAGGTTGCATGGTTTTAAAAAGGAAAGTCAAAAGATGCCATTCTTTATGAATGTCTGAGGGTATGAATAGGGTCGCCACTCCTCTTCCTCCTGTACCCTGGGGAGTTCACCTTTTCAAATATAACGAATGCCTCAATTAAAATCCCTTTCAAACACTGTGCTTATTTTTTGATTTTTTTTTGATAACAATCGTCTGCCGCTCCCCTTCGGTTCCCCTCCGCCTCAGCTCCCTCTCGCTCCGTACAGTGCACACGGAGGGCAGACGAGGCTCCTGTGTGTGTGAAGAGAGAAATGAAATGAGGTGGACAAAATATAGACAAATGTAAACGAAAGGAAAGCGGAGGTGGAGAAAACAGGGGGGGGAGATGGATCAAAGCACCGGTAAATCCCGGAAAGAGAGACACGTGTGGGTGCAGGGGAGAACGAGATGGGGTGCAGTGACGACGGAGGGATGGATGCGGGGCCTGGAATGATGTGAGCCAGCAGATGGCAGGGTAAGAACAGTAATATGGCCACTTCCACTCTGTCTCTCAGGCTTCACACAAACAGCAGGTACGTGGTAGACTTTGCGGTCTGCGCACACGCGCGCACCCACAGTCAGATCACACACACACACACCGCAACTTTTCAACATTCGCATTGTAACGCAAAGGCGCATACAGGGACATTGAGTGATGATGGCACATTTGGTACTTTTTAAGACTCATTTCGTACGAGAACATATTTGCGCTATGGGAAGGTGAGGCTGCAGATCCAAATTATACCCCCGGTTTTTACCTGTTTGTTTTTTCCGCAGTCATCTCTTTCCCCATGGGGTCGCCTGCAAATATTGAATTTGCACAGAAAGGTGATTTGTTCCCGACGGCCCCAATTTTCCACACTGTCCGAGGGATCGCGGGTGGCGTGCCTTACGCAACTTAAAGCTCTAATGGCTACAAGACAGTTTGTCGCCATTCGGGGCTCAAAGGGAAATGAAACTAATGCTGAATAATGTGTTCTTGGGCTATCGTTAGCAATCGGAATAGGTAAACGCATTAGGGCTCTATGGAAGATGACTGGCTTTAATAAAGGGCCACTTAAAGGGCCGCAAACAACAGCAAACAAGTAAATCTAAAAAACGTGGGCCTCGCTCGCTTACTTAAGACCCGTGGACATTATCAGCATCTGAACTGTAGGGTAGTGGAGATTAACTGCCTGGTATTGTTTAGCTTAGCTTCATCTTGGCTGTGTTGGATTAAGCTCTGGGGGAGGAAACCAAAGACAGACTTTTTCCATTCAGTAATATCGACTAATTAATAATTATGTCAATTCCTCTCTCCCAGCTTTTTGGTTACATGCTGTTTTTCGGGGCCGCGTTCTCTCACGAAAGCGCACGGCGCGCGGCCGCTGCGTTTGGTATTTTTGGCGAATGCACGCGCCGTGCATGTCGCGCACGGGGCTGCAAACGGTGAGGGTATAAAGGCTGGATGCGCCATCACCGCGAGGTGGTTGACTGTGGTTTTCATGGAGAGCTCCAGCTGTCTCACGCAGAAGGACATCAAGAGACTCAGATCTATCCGTCTTTGCTAAGAGGCGATATTCATATATATATATATATATATATATTTGTGCATTTTCCCTGTCGGTCTACATGTGTCTGTCTCTCGCCCACGCTACGTGTTTTCGCGCCGGTCTCTCCCCTCTCTTTTTCTTTCTTTGCCAGTCTAAACCAATAACGTGGGATATCTTTATCTTGAGAGTCACGGTAATATCATCTAACACACAGGCATCCCTACTTGCCTTTTGGGCTTTTTCTTGCTTGGACTCTAAGTGGATAGTCATCCTCGAGAGCGTCTCCTGACAATTACCAAAATGCAACGTAATGGTTTGTTTATGATTCTTTTTCTGTAGAATTTGTCCCAATTCCAGCGACTGATGTTTATAGAGGAGCGCACCGCTCGATTGGATGGTAAAATCCCCCGGTGGTTCCGTCCCGTTCACATCCAGCACCGCGCCAGTAAATAAATCTCCCAGACTCCAATAAAATATGTTATTTCTTCCCTATGAATCATACAACATGGCAAGGGGTTCATTTCGGACCATACCGCGTTGGCTGCAGGCCCTGAGATTTTTCAGAGAGAATTATAAGATATATAAAGTAGGACAGTGGTTGTTAAACTCTGTCAGGGAATACATGTTCACCGACTGTTTCTCAAAATCAAAAATTATTGCATTGATGATTTGATTGATGATTACACTGCCTTTATTATATTGGACTCATTTTATACATATATATATATATATATAATATATATATATATACTGTATATATATTCCATCTTGGATTGCAGCAGGGTAATGTCCAAATCATTTTACCTTGCAACGGAATATTTTATCTTTACTTAAGTTTTAAAAAATAATTGTTTAATTATTGTAATAATAACCTAGATCTTAATAAGCGGAAACCCATTTCCTGTCGAACAGGCCTTTAAATATTTTTTGGGCAAGGATTAATTGTCCGCACCTGCGTGGACCCCTTATGCATTTTTAGAACTACTAGAACATTCAACCACTACGGCATCGCTTCACCATCTTTCTCCAGTGTCCCCACAAGTGCCGGCCTCCTCACACTACTCTCCTAAACCCAAACAGCGTTTTACCCGGCTGCTTTTCCCCTTGTTGAGTCACAATGCGGCAGGCAGGTCGGGGCAGACCCCCGTCCGTTTAAAGACGGTGAAAATGTTTTGGGTGGCTCAACCCTTTCAAATTAAATGGATGGCATCCCAGGGAGGCCTATCAAAATGATTAAAAATGGTGGAAGACGGCATGTGTGCAAAAGTGTCAGGACGAGTCGGCACAGGCCAGACGACCTGCACCGAGAGCCAGAGAGCTTATTAGCATTTCAGTGCATAGCAACCTGCCTTGCCTCAAGCACTGATCTTAACTTGGTCTGTCCAAAAACTGCACCTCCCTCTCCGTCTCCCTCTCTCTCTCTCTCTCATTCCTCTCTTCTTTCCTCGTGCATGTGCAAAAAACATTCACGTCAAGTCGGCGGTTCACTCAAGTCAGGAATGTTTCTGTGTGTTAACGTCAATTCGGGGGTGCAGCCTGACAAAGAGTGTTTGTTTGCATTAGTGTGAGAAGTTTAATGCCATCCAAACGCATGTGTGTGTGTGTGTGTGTGTGTGTGTGTGCGTGCGTGTGTGTGTGGGGGGGGGGGGTGATAGCAAGCTCTCAGTTATCGGTTCGTGGCATCAGCTCGGCGTTTTGAAATAGATTAAAGCTCTGCTTCCAAACTCTCTGAGGTGGAAACTGAATTTCACTCCGACTCATTAAAACAGTCAAATTCCTGTCATGTTTGGACTGAGCCGAAGTGTCGGCTTTTATTGCGGCAACAGCGCACTTCCCTAGCCCATGAAACCTGCGTGTTCTCGGGCTATAGCCCACTTTTACCTCGGCGTAGACATTCATTCGGAGGGTCTTTTTAAACTTATGGAGATGTGTCTGCAGCACACGGGAGTGTTTCGGTTTCGGTGGTTTGATCAAATGCTGCCTCGGTGTCTCGGGTAGAAATGACTAGTCAGGTGCTGCGGGCTAAAACAACTATCTGGACAAAAAGTGGCCCTCTCTTTCATTTTTAATCTCACTCATTCCCTTTTTCTCATCTCACCATCTTTGTCTGAGTCGGTATTGACTACATAGCTCAAAAAAATGAAGAACAGTAGCAGAAACCTCTATTTCCGGACAAAGGAAATAAAGTTGGGGATATTGGTTTTAAGCATAGCAAGGCCGTAGAGTCTTACACAGATGTTCTTCATCTTTCTCAATATACGGCCTGCATCGTAAGCAAATTAAATAAAAAAAAAAAAGAGGAGAAACGTGTGGCTTAAAGACAATATTAACGTGAGACAGACTTTTTCAATACTTCAATATTATACTCTTTGCTTTTCTGCTCCCCACTAATATGCAAGTGCACCGCCACTGGACCTGGACACAATAATCAGTCACAGGGCCGCACGTGTTTCAACATCAAGCATTCTCTAGGACTTTATTGACTCTGTGTTTTTATGCTCTTCTTCATCCTGACAGCATAAAGAATGGGCTGACGGCGCTCCACCAAGATTGGAGGCCATTTTGTGCCTGAGCTCCGCGCTCAACAATGTGACTAATGGGTAGCCCCGGAGGACCTTTGGAGGCCTCACTCAAAAGAGGGGTTGTCTTTACAGATTTACTTTGGTAATGACTATTATTGAATTTGATCATGCTTATTTTCAGCGCAAGGCGGGCGTGCCTTTTCAAAAAATGGGTTGCTTCTAAAATTGATAATTAAACTCTCGCGTGCGGCGGGTATCCTTCATCCCCAGACTATCTCGTCTCAGTGAAACAACCTTCGGAAGGGGGAGCCGGGGGAGTCTTCCCGCCTACCGTATAGCTCCCAGCTCTCTCCGCGAGCCCCCACAGTGCATCTCATTGTCTCAAACCAAAGATAGGGTCTGCTTATTCTGTGTACGGTAGCTACCCTACCTTTGGCATGTGGTCGTTGCTAATTACTTTGAGCTGTTAAGGGAGACATATCTGGGGAGACAAGCAGGAGGATGAGACCTACAAACCCAGTTTAAAAGAGAGAATCCGATTTTCACATTGCTTTGTTTGACCTGTTAGATATGTATTGTTCTCATTTGGCCAATCAATGCTTGCGGTTTTGTGCAGTGACAGTGAACCGGGCCGCAGCTCGGCGAAAAGCATTGTTATTTTTAGACGTGTCTCAAATATTGCATCATGAGCAAATAAATCAGAGACAGAGACTGTTGATCACATTTGGTATTGCACTCTGTCACACACGTGAACGTGTGTGTGTGTCTTTGTGTGTGTGTGTGTGTGTGTAATGGTTTAGATCGAAATGCCTCAAGGAAGCTGCTAAAGTCACAGGCTCATTTGTGACTTGGCCCGTGTGAGTTGGCCTGGGAGAAGTCAAATGTTATAAATCCGTGACTAAACCTGCTTTGGGTACTGATTATTGGAAAACAAATAATAATAATAAAAAAAAGGACACATGTTGAAGCAAGCAATCATTTGTGAAAACAAAACAAAAAATGGCATTCATCCATTTGAAAGAGCAAATTAGCTGGTATAAATCACTGTCCGGGCTTCAGTAAGCCGCGGTGGTGGCGTCAGGGACCGGGTGTCGCTCGCTGGCTGCCTGGTAAACTGCTCCATTTAACTCCCCTCCGACTCCCACTGGCTCATTGCTAAATAAGGATATCAATTAGGCTAAAGCACTCAGCAAAGGCTCCCAAGTTAACCATCAGCCGAGGCATGAATGGATCTTTGGGGATATTGACTGCTGCGGCAATAGGTTTGTAAGTGGGCTGACCAAGGGGTAATTAAAGCAGCATTATCATGTTACGCGCTTTATGGTTCTTCTGTGGCTTTATGTGCCGTCCATGTCAGACAGTGGAGGAGGGAACGCAGAGCGAGGTATTGTCTGGAGCGCTCGGGTCGACGCGGCCACATCGTTGGAAAGGTCAGATCAGGGTGCATCCTCTGGTAATTATGTTACTGTAGTCTAATTTGATTGAATGTATGTGGCTGCTCTATACGTTTATCAAGCTGATTCAAATTATTTATGCTTGCGGCGGTTAATCGTCATTAAGAAAAAAATATATAATAATTCTATTCTCCTACCAGCAACATTTTCGTTCAACATTTCACAATGCCGATTACGTGCCAATTCTACCCATCCAGCTTCTGTGAATAAGACTAATGTCTTTAGATAATGTGAGGAAACTCGTCAGGAATGAGCGCAAGCCGGCCCCCTATACGAGGTGGCCTTGATGTATGTGCAATTACAGCATAATTACAGCGATAATTACTGAATGGGCAAGATTAATAACTTTATCAGCGAAAACGGTTCACTTTTAAAAGAGGGGAATGCATACGTTGATCTTGCGGAACTGAATTCGCTGAAAGTCAATTAACGGGCTGATTTTATATCTCATTACTCACGTGTTTCACCTTGGAAAGGCACCTTGAGAAGCTAAATTTAAAATGTAAAAAGGTCAGGAAGTCCCTCGCACAATTAAGCCAGGAGTTTTCCCGAGAAGAATTCCATCACTATTGAGCTGATGACAAAGTGTCTATTTTGGCCAGTGTAATGAGAAAGACCTACTTCAAAATTAAACCTTGCTAACTGTCTCCGACCGGCCTGTTCAACATATTTCAATCACCAGTGGAGGAGAGTTAACTACCGTCTGCCCTGGCACTTTTTTAGTCACCTCTTTTAGGTAGGTTTTTTGCAGAGGCGTTTTGACGGGGAGGACCGCGTGTGCCGACTGAGCGACAACTGGCCCCTTAAGCCCCTTTGAAACAATAATAACTTCTCCTCTTTAATTTAGCCAACATTGCCCCGTCGACAGGGCCAGATTTGTTTTATCGAGACCTATTAACCATTTCCTTTTTCTTATTAAATGCGTGCTCTCTAATTCGTACATTTTTCCCTACGTGATGTAATTATGATGTATCATTTCCCTCAAATAAAGGCCCTGTCCTCTCTCGGTGTTAATTTGAGCGTGTGAACTTTATACTTTGAACTAATTGGTTGCTGTCGAAAATCCCCTGAATGTGAGTAATTTGATCAGGTATTCCATAACCATTGTACAATTTAATTTGAGTAATTTAATTGGATTTGACTGCTCATTTCTGGGCCACTCTCCACTCAGTATTCAAGAACCGCATGAGCTGCGGAGGTATCCTGAGGCAAGCGCACACACACACACTGGCTGCCACCGGTCTCTCACACCAGCAGAGTTTGAAACTTCCCACTCGATAGCAAAGCTGGATGAGACAGTGGACAGCTGGCTAGCTCAAGTCTACTTTGGATATTATGCAGTCAAACGTATACGAAAAGGATTAAACTGAAACCAAACCTTCGATTAGGACGCTTGAATTATATGCGGCACTCAGCCCCACACCGTTATCTCTCTGAGGTAATAACGACTTCATATGCGCGCAGAAGTTGCATTATTTACACAAAAACGTAAAGATTGCCGGCAGTCAAATGGCCTTTAGTGCCGGCAATGTCATCGCCTCCAATCAAACGAGCTGGTATGGTGCACGTATCGCCATTCCCACCTCGTCGCAGAGGACTTTAGCTGTCCTCCCAGGGTCGGCCATCTTGTCTAAGTGATAGCCGAGACCCGGAGAGTCGGGCGCTGCTGAGAGACGGACTCCCCCCCCCCCCCCCCCCCCCCCCCCCCCCCCCCCCCCGGGGAGGGGGAAAAACGCGGGGGGCCCCGCGGGGGAGAGGGGGAGGAGAGAGAGAGAGAGAGAGAGAGAGAGAGAGAGAGAGAGAGAGAGAGAGAGAGAGAGAGACAGAGAGAGAGATTCACAGAGTAGAGATAGTGACAGAGCGAGAGAGATGCCCATGGGCAAGACTGGCGCCGTCTTGCCTGGGCCCCTCCTACTAGTGCCAGGCGCAGGGATGACACCGCCACTCCGCATCGGTCTTATGTGGTATTCATCGCAGCAGGTCCTCCAACCCAATTTATGACCTCCACCCTCGCCCAGGAATATAGGAGTTTAACAATGGGCAGGCTCTGTGGGGAACGAGTGCGCGGAGACGCCGGCAAGCGACTTCCTCATCTATTATTTCTCCTTTTTATATATTGTGTAGAATGTGTCTTTTCTGGGAATTCCACAATAAAATGACTGTTATTTATCATTACCGACCTCTTTATCATTTAGTCAATAAAAGGCCTCTCACTTTCTCTCTCTCCTTCCCCTGCATCGCGCTCTGGGAGTCAGATATCTGTATTAGTCCCCCCCTGCCTGGGGGCGCGCCGTGTCACAAGCTAAATCATGATCAGCTATGGCTTTCTGGCTAAATTGTGTATGAAGGCCGCGGGCGGGAAAAGGTGCACATGCTTATTATTGGAGACACAGAGAGAAACCGACAGAAGTTTGCACACACACACAATAAAGCGCACATAAACACATACGTACGAACATACACACCGACAAAACAATATTAAATTGCGACAGCACAAATCTGCTGACACGGGTGGTGAGAATTTGTGTAAATAGTTTGGGTAATAACCTTAAATTGCGTGAATTGTTTGACTTTTTACATGCAAATCAACAGAAATTAGGATAGAATGTTTGTTTTTTTTCCACACTTAAATGTCAATTGCACTAACTGATCTATTGGAAAAGGTATCAGGAACTTGAACTTGCCTTTTTCTTTGGGTGGCAACCAGAAGAATTTCTTCATATTTTTTAATTGGAAGTGTAACCTCTGCTCTAACCTGACTATTGTTCGTACTTGGTGAATCAGCGAATCAATGATAACATTTTTAATTCAGATGTTTCATTAGTTTGGAGATAAAAGCAGCAAAATTAAAGTACTCAAAATGTGGGCTATTGGCACATGGTTAAAGTTTGGACAATACAGGGGTGGTCAAATTTTAAACGTTGAAAAGGTCAAAAGGGACTTGAAGGGCAAGACGCAAATATGATTACTTGATCAATTATTATCATTTTACCTTAAACCACCATCCCCAAACTCATCCATCCATCGTGCCTTTGTAGCCTAAAGCGAACCACAAGCGGGACTCAAGCGCAATACCGAGTCCACTTTGTCTCGGGTGTCTAAGTCCTGCCCATTGCGCGTCTCCCGTTTACCTCGCCGACACTTCTACGACTCACATGCGGTCACTGATGAAGCACTTTCGACACACACACACACAAAAAAAAATGTTGCCAGGCGGACAAAATCCAGGTCCACTGCATTTACTTACAAAAATGTCATTGTGAAAACAGAGACTAAATCAATTATACACAGGTCATTTTCTAGCGGACAGGGCTTTTTAACTGCACGCACCTACACACTTACTGAAAGTGTCCCGATTTGTTGTGGCCTACAGAGCAGATGCAAAAGACACACACGCGGGATTTTGGGGGAAAACTCATTCCTACGGGTTCCTTCGGAACATTTCACGCTGAGTGGGTTTCCGCTCGCCAACCAAGCATACAGGACTCGCTGTCCCCTTTAGGACATTATCACCTTGTCCAGTCCTCTGGAGGACCCCTCCTCTCCCCTGTGGGCCACAACTTCCTGCTAGCACTAATTAATTAAGAGGGCAGGTTGGCCACAGCGGAGAGCAGGCCCAGACAGCACGCCTGGAGACTTATTGCCTCCTCTCCCACTAATGCCACGGCACATCCTGTAGAAGTAAATGGCCATCGAGGAACAGTTAAACGGCATATAAAAAACTGCACTGTAAGAGCCAGGAGTTGCGGCTTTTTTGTAATAAAACGCACTTTTAAAACCCCTCGTGTGTTGTTCATACCTTCCTGTCCTCAAGATGCTTTGTTCATTAATAATATGGGCATTCAGCGATTCCTGTAATTCAAGACACTAAGTAAGATAAAAAAAAATACCCACTGCAGGTGCCATGACCGATGGTCGCACCAAACCGGAAAGGTATGTTAAAAAACACCACTGTATGTTGTATAGCCCTGCATATTTTTACACATTGCTCTTGAACACGATAGAGAGAGAGAGAGAGAGAGAGAGAGAGAGAAAAAAGGGAAATAGAGCTCGGAAGCAAGTTGGGAAATAATACGACCACATTTAATGAAAGGTTAAATTTTCATTTACTCACTATTGAGTGAGCTGAAAGGGCCATTATTTATTGTATTGGCATGATGTGGCCCATTAGTGCTGTATTGGAATTGGTTTGGCTTCTGTCTCCCCTCCCTCCCTCCTCTCCGACTCTCTGCTGTTCAGCGTTGTGCGATCGCTCCAAGCTAAAGTTTGAGAAAAGACCTGTTTGTGTGTGTGTGTGTGTGTGTGTGTGTGTGTGTGTGTGTGTGTGCGTGCACGTGTGTGTATTTGTATGCATGCGTTTTCCACGCGTGTGTGTTTATGGGTGGAATGCAACCACGGGCTCTGCACAGATCCGCACACCTTTCCCCCTGCTGAATTCCTGTTGTTCATTTGTCCATCATCTGCATCTTTGCGCATCACGCGGTGAATTTGCCATCGATCTGTTGTTGCCGCGATCCCACTGACACATCAATGACAATCTAATTCCGTTCAACGGATTTCATTGGTTGCTCCCTCTGCAAAGTGACAAGACACATTGCAGCTGTGCGTAACCTAATGAAAGGGCTGCTCTGCTCAATCCAGATTAAGTCACGAGGGCGGCGTGGCTCCGGCGACACGCGGCACATTCATTTAGAGAGGCTTTCTAATTGGAGCGGTGGCGTGAAGGAGGCAAGAGGTGCAAGCGTTGCTTTGTTTTGAATCCCACAAACCCTACCTTAGACTATTTACTCATTTATTTGTTAGCATCCCAGCTTACCCGAGATATAATTGCAATAATGAGGCAACATCTACATAATTCACCCTTAACAAAGGGAGCCTGAGGCCAAACTTTGCACAAATATTGAAACGCAAGATCAAGTCAATAGCTTGGAGGTTAATAAGGTCGTGTACTTCTCGTCTCATTTGGAATGTTTGCACAGAAATGGTAAATTAAAGCGCGAATAAAGCCCTGGATCTGCAGGTCAGGAGGGCTTTTTAGCCTTACTGCACCAAAGGCTTTTTTACATAATTCTTTCACTGCGGTTGCTATGTTGCTCAAAATCTCATTGTTTAAAGATGAGCGCAGAATGGATAACAGTCAGTGATACCTAGTGTGCGATGCAAAAATATTTGCAGCAAATACCTGAATCAAGACACTTGGGGTTAGAAACGTGTGCAATGTGTTGAATATTTAAAAACTCGTAAGATATAACTTTGTGTGAAAACAACAACAACAACACAAAACCCAATTTCATATTTTTTGCGGTTGAAATTTCTTGCTCTTCTCATGGCATCTCTATTTGCAGTCCACTCTTTATTGACAGAAGCTTAGTGGGAGCCGTCCCTTTGGTCAACAATATCATTTTTTTCTGTTCATTTGAGTAGCTACTTGCCAAGTGGCCCAAATACATAAAATATGCAATTTATTGCACTGCACTTTTTTTTTTTTTTTCCTCGCAAAAAGAACATTTCAGTAGTTCCCAGCCTGAAGTGTTGATGCCAGTTATAGTCTCAATGCAAATATCATTTTCTCTGAATGCATCTGCTAAACACTTGTTTATGCTAAAATAATACATAGCATGTTTAAATAAAGATTCGCCTCATTTTGGAATCAGCACTGTGGTTAGTTGACCTTGGCAGAGAAAGTCTGTCCTCCTACATAAAGAATTTAATTTTTTTACATTTATTTTAATTCTTTTCGCAGAGAACCAATAAAAGCGCTCGGACACAGGGCACCCGATGGACTCGGCTTCAGATGGACTGGCCAGACCAGACAGACCTCTCTGTGTCACATTCACATGCGAAATGCAAACAAACACCGCCCCCGTTTATACAGGATCACGCACACACACCCTAATTCTCCACAGTGTCGCAGAGGTCAATGCGCAAAGTACGGCAACGCCACTGTGAGTGCCAGCTGGGGAACTCGGATCAAGGTTATCCCTTCAGGAGCTGTGACGTGAACCAACCGCGCCCATTCACCGAATCTACGCTTATTTTTAGGGTCGATCGGACAAATAATCATCTTCGCTCAGGATTATGAGGCTTGTATAGATTGTACTGCGTCAATAATGCACATGCGCACCGGTGCTGTTACGCCACGTGCGCCCACGTAGAACACACATGAGGGCACGTTTGTCTAGCCTCACAATTCCATCATTTCCCTCTTTTCCTCCCGCGTCCTATGCGCTCCATAAGCAGCGTGGGGCTTTTACTGCCCTGCTTTCTGTTTGTCGGCGGCTGCGCCAGCATCCGACGCTCGCTCCCCGCCACTTTCACAGGCTGTAAACATCTGGGCAGGGTCTTTCATCTGGTCAATGTGGGGGACCCAGGGGCTCTGAATTAGTGCCACAATAAAAACAGACCCCTCGCACTTGGTTTAGGAAGCTTCAAGCCTGCCACCGAGACAAGCTGTGTTAAAAAAAAAAAAAAGAGCTTTACAGGCCAACAGCACAAATTAATACTTTCCTCCAGAAGGAAAACTTGCTCCAGAATAGGCTCATTAATTTTGCATTAAACATGACAAATATCACACAGAATTGAACTATTTTACTTTTTTCCCCCCCCCATTGTCTGTCCTCGTATTTAGACTAGATTTTTTTTTATATTTTATGATATTCTGAATTACAGGACACATTTGTCTATCTTCATTTCTCTAGATTTCTTTTTGTGAGTTACATATTCCTCAACATAAATGTGGAAAACTAAAGGGGAGTCGATGCAATAATAATATGTTTTTAATGTATACTTTCAATCCCCCCTGTGTCACAACTATCTTTTACTTGGTGAAGAAACTCTGACTTGCCAGCACTGAGGTTCATTAGATAGAAATGTTATTGACCAAGGATTTTGGTTAATGTAGGCAGCCATGTAGGCAAAAAAAAAAGACAGAATAAGTAAGATGGCAAGAATACAAAAATACAAGAGCTGGGAAAAAAACAAACTGGAAGCAAACGAGCTCTGCAGGGGCCAAAAACTTCGAGAGAGCAGGAACTGCTATGATCTAAACAGCTAAAAAGTAACCTCAATATTAGTTCGGAGTAAGGTTCAGTTAAGAGATAATATTGACCAAGGTTGATGGGCAGACATGAACAAATACAGGTAAATGACGAAGATTAAGAATAAAAGTATTTGGCAGCGTTGCAAGACATTGGAAGGCTCCAACCAGCAGCAGCAGGCTGCAACAGGCAGGTTTAAATACTGGCGACGCTAACGAGGAGAACAGGAAACAGGTTTGAGTAGTCAGAGGTGATCAGGGGTTACTGCGGGGCAGGTGTGTGGAAATTTGAACATAGGGACCGGTGGGAAGAAGAAAAAAACGGATAAACTAAACTGGTGAGGGATAATGGCAAGAAAGAGGAGAATCCGCAGCTTTTACCGTGCGAGGGACGAAGATGACAAACAAAGGAGACGCCAGGCAACAAAAGCCACGAGTCAGACGCGCAGCATTTCAAGCCCGTGGCACGTACCCAATCCTGCCGCCGTCTGCCCCAGGCTTTCCTTTCCCTTTCCCCTTTTTTTTTTTTTTTTTGTACCTCAACTGTAAATCCTCAGAAGCTAAGTGTCAGTCGTCACAGGAGATGATGTCATTCATCCGTCTATATATAGTATCGCATTGGACGCGGGTGTCTACAGTGTGTTTTATCTCATCCAAAGGCCAAGTGATTTTCTTTCACTGCAGTGTCGGGCCTGAGATGGACTGCGGTTCAACAACATTAATATTTAAGGATCGTCAGCTACCGGCCTCACCCTCATCCATTATTCGGCCGCTCGCTGACACTCACAGATTGTTGTCCCGGGGTGACACGCAGGCAGCGTCCAAATAATACTCCATATAGTGAAATTGCAGAGATGCTCATAGGTGACATACAGAAGGGTGTCCGTTGGTGATGAATTGAGGTGTGTTACCCCCCCCCCCCCCCCCCGCTTTTTTTTTGAAGGCTTTGCTTGGTGGGGACCTGTGGTTATAAAGAAACCGTTTGGTAGGCGTTTGGTGGGCTGCAATTGGACCACCAAATTGGAAGGATGTGCGTGGGTTCAAATAGCAGCATCACGCGCACAAACTCAGCAACCTGGTGCAGTCGACAGACACACACACACACACACACACACACACACACACACACCACCACCAACAACAAACCCTGTGTACCTCCCAACCCAAAACCTCTGCGTCCTGTTTGTCGGGGGGGGGGGGGGGTCCCCCTTTTTGCCCCCCCCCCCCCCCCCCAACCCCACGGGCC